>CP135553.1:1807498-1829119 GCA_032402905.1 Khaya senegalensis | reverse complement strand
GGGGGCGAAAAAGAAAATATAGTGGTTGTATAATGGGGCCATGAATTATTACAATATTGAAGAACTGCTATGGCCTGTGGTTTCAGAGAAACAGATCTGATTTCTAATTAATTTAGTAACATGGAATTGGTTGATTGTAACCTACATTACAAGATATGAATATTCTTGATAGTTGGGAAGCAAAGTATTGATCCACAGTCTAAAACTCACAGATGCTTTGCACTGGAAGTTAAGAAATCCAAAGAAGACAGAATAACTAAAAGGAGCTAAAGCTTCTCTGCCACAGCTCGTAAAGTTCATGCCAGTCTTTGCCTACAAAAACCCTTCTCCATGCAACCATTCTCGTCACCTATCAGCCTTCAATTCACTCAAATTTGCCTAGCTACCTCATCATCAAATAGCTCATCATCACCAGCAATAATATTTGTTACTTGTTTCTTCCACGGCTAAAAAGCATGTTTATGAGATTAGATAACGGCAACAAAACCAATGCATACCATGCGTTGGGGCTCTTCTGTCTCATGCTTTTGATGCAAAAGAGTGGCGCAAGAGAGTTCGCTGTTGGAGGTGGTAAGGGTACCTGGGCTGTTCCTGCTGATAATACTTCTGTCAACTATAATCAATGGGCAGAAAGAAACCGATTTCAAATTGGAGACTCCATTGGTAAGTCGTACTTTATGCTTCTATCCTAACTATACATCCATTGGTTCTATATCATCTTCTGTTACTCCCGATTGGTATTCTCTTATTAATTTTATCCATGCATGCCATGTTTCTACTACGTACTGTGCAGTTTTCAACTACGCATCCGGCCAAGATTCAGTGCTTCGAGTAACCAAAGATGCTTACACCAACTGCAACACAGACTATCCAATCGCAAAATACACCGACGGCCACACTGTCTTCACCTTCAATCAATCAGGGCCTCACTACTACATCAGCGGCAACAAAGATAACTGCCTCAAGAATGAAAAGTTGGTGGTGATCGTCTTGGCAGACAGAAGCAACGCCAACCATTCAAACTCAACTCAAGCGAGCCCATCTTCTCCACCTTCACCATCAACCACCGACGTAGTCACGCCAGCTCCAGCTCCTGCCGGTAATTATTCTCCACCGGAAGGAACTGTTACTCCAGCTCCTCAACCTCCACCAAGCGCAGCTTCTTCCACCGTCATTAGTCTTGTCAGCTCCATTGGAGCATTTGCTGCTTCATCTCTTCTTCTATCATTTTAACTCAAGTTGGAAATTGATTATTTGTGTAGTTTGTATGCATTCTGGAGTTGGAGTTTGGTTTCTGGATTCTTGTACTGTTTTCATTTTTTTTTTTTTTTTTGGAGCAACTCTTGATTTCTTCATGATTTTTCTGAATAAGTGGATGACAGAGTGTTTGTAACAAACAGTGTATATGTAATGGGAGGAAATAAATGGATTGTATTCCATATGGATATCCATATAGAAGATTTTCTTCTTGATTTCCATTCTTCTTCTGCTGATGCATGGTATGAATTGTGGGATTGTGGATGCAAATACTGTGTGCTTGGATAGCCACAAAAATCGGAGGAGGAAACACATCTACAACGAGAAATCAACTCTCAGTGTAGCACAATAAGAAGCAAATATAATAGTTTCTTCTATGTGTCACCCTTGTACAAACACGGTCTATAAGAGTTTGATTCGACAAGGGGAAAAAAAACAAAAAAGAAAAAAGGCATTTAAGCCAAAAATGATAGTGGAGGAATTAAATGGATTGTCTTTCAAAAGAAAAAGCCAATGAAAATAATTATGATAGATGATATTGATGAATACTACATTATTTGATATTAAAATTTTAGGATAAAAATTTAGAATATGTAACATTGGACCAAAAAATTGTCCTAGCAGACCATCGTTTTGGTGGCGACGTGACAGTCTCTAAAGAGTTGTTATCATGGCCTTGCCATCCGGGTATGAAGAGTGATACTTAACTTCACAAAATTCTAGTCATCTCTGATTTATTTTTCTTTGTTTCCTTTTTTACCAAAAGAGAAAAAAAATAATATTTCTATAAAAAGGAAAATTAAAAATAATGAGTAATTCATAGTTTAAAAAGATTATTTCCCACAAAATGCAAATGAAACGAGAAACAGAAATTCTCATGTTCATTTCATCTGTGAAAATGGGAGCATTTGCAATTGTTTTCACGGGATAATCCTCCATTAGTAAATAGAGTATTGAAAAATTAGTGTTCTTTACAAATTAACAAGTTTCACCTCTCTATCAAAAATTCTTGCCTAGTTCAACTTTTTTTACCAGTCTCATTGTGTTGTGCAAAATTGAATCCAAAATCCCAGCAACCTGAAACCCAAAGGCAAGGATTATTATACATCAATAATGCATCGGTGAATTGTTCTGATAAAGAGCAAGAAAAACAAATACCAACCGTGAAAACACCCCCAATAATAGCACAGACATTGGTGATAAAGTGTGCAAAGGACTTCTGATCTTCTGTTATAACAACCTGTTAAAGGAAGGAAAATAAAATGTATGAATATATAATAAGACAACAGGGACAGTAATTTCTTTTCTTTTTGGGAAGAGTAAGCATTAATGATATCATGGAATGATTTGCTAACTAACCTGCATGGGAGAGAGCTCAAAATGGAATTTCGCTGCCGGTATATATAAGCTCTGGGACAGGCTACTATGGGCTGTGTACTCGTACTCCTCAAGTAATGGACGCTCAAGAGAATATCTTCCAGTTATCACCTCAGTTTTAACTATTTGAAGATAATGCTCTATCTGCAAAGACAACAATCAGAAAACAGCACATATAGTGATTGAACGAAAGATATTTTTTGAATTGCCAAAAATCTGCCATTCATTGAACATTTTACCACTATTAAGATAGTGATTTCAGGAGTTCTGCTTAGTGTGATTCAAGGCAAGAACAAGTGTTTCTGATCACATATGCACTAAAGAATCCTAGCAAATGATATATCTTAAGAGTAAAATGAACTAATGTGACTTTGGTGTTGTTGATGCCATTCCAAAGGAAATTAAAACAAGATGACCATCCCAGCCCTTTTCCTTCCCCACCTTCCCTTTTGCCACCTTTGCCTTCACACTTTCTGTTTTAACCATTCAAAATTTTTTCATTATGTTAATATAAATAAACAAATAAAAAGAACCAATAAGGCCATATAACTAGGTTTCATCAAGGAATAAGTCCTAAATAGAAATATCTTATACTGCAAACCACTCTGTCTCTATGCATCAATAATAATACAAGCCGTTTATAAATACTAAACCCCATCCTGCTATAGCCTTTGCATATTCTATAAATCTATGCCCTTCTTCTCTACATGCAAGATCATAATTATCTATTCAACACATCAAAACATAAATATACTGCAATCCTGTTGCAATAGCATTTGATAAACAATGAAAGTAACAAGAATCATGTGAAGCTACAGACTTACTGTCACATTTGCACCTAAATCCTGTTGATTAATGAACGATCGACCATTCAGTCTGTCATGACTTCCGCCAAGATAAGGTATCAATCGCTGAACATCACTCATGAGCTTGGGTGACAGTTTCCGACCAAATGAAAGATGGGATATGACATGTGACATGTTCATTTGAGAAGTATCAAATGAATGGGCTCCTGAACGAGCTGAAATGATAAGATTACCAGGAACCTGTAGAGGACAAGATAGCTCAAATTAAACACCAAGAACATATGCTAGTTCAGACAGCTGAGCAAAGCATATTTGAGGTCAAAGAGATAATATTCCTCACCCTCACATGCACATTTCAATTACAACCTTTTATTTCAGTTTTCATAACTCTCACACAGCAGGAGTTACGAGCAAGAGAACCTAATTGATAACCATGAACTACAATCAAAGCTATGGTTATATTAATGCACAGATTCATTCAGGACTTTTACCTTCTTTACACGTACATATCCTTCAATTCTACACCCTCCTGCCTTTGGTGCTGGTCTTTTAACATTCTCTGCTGTATCGTTATGTTTACTGTCTGAAGCTAGCTTATGAGACTCCATATGAAATGGTACAGCCAATCCTTCCATAGTCTGCAAAGGACAAAATCTTATATCACTCCATGTTGAACAGTGAATGAATGGCAGCCAAAAATATGGAAGTATATAAACCAAGATTTTCAATTTAAACAAGATTGACCTTGACCAGGCTATCTGTATCTCGATCCCCATAATAAGATTCATGATCATGGTGTCCATGATCATCTCTGTAATAGGCGCAAGTCAGCAAAAGGCTTAAGTAATGGGACGATAAATATAAGAGTGAAACAAAAGAAATAACTTCATAAAAAAGCATACAAACTTAGAAAGTATTGGGCGGAAAAAATGGATTATTGAGCAACTTATTAGTGTAATAAATGAAGATATACTTAGACTCTGAATTTTGTTCCCCACCCAAACCAGCACACATGCACAAGCATGCACACATGCTCTTGTTGTAGCTGAGCATTCTAAATTCTATGCAAGGTATCACTTATCCCAAAAAACCTCAGAACAAGTCTCACACATAAATGCACAGAGCAAGTCAAGCAAAAACTAACAATTAGTAGATATTGTGATAAATATGAAACAGAACAGTTCAGGCTTTCACAGTCAAAATTCTTTAAGAGTTACATAAATCTGCACGTGTTGTCAAATTTGTCTTCTATAGAAACAGTGAAAAGAAACATATTTTAAACAATCCCCTTAAGAATAAAAAAAAAAAAACTGTAAAAATATCTCATTTACCTAACATCGCTTCCTTGACGGAATATGCGAATAGATGGGTACGCTTGTATATGATGCCTGAACAATCATAATGGAGCATGTGTCAAGAACAAAAGTGACAATAACAATTGCAAGAATGCAAAATTGAAAAAGGAAAGAGGGACAGAAAATGAGAAAACATTAATCAAAGAAATACCTCCTACACAATTCAACTTCTACAGTGCAATCAACCTTTCCCAAAAGAATTCGCCCATCAATTTCTAGATCATATCTGTAAGAAAGCAAACATGCATTAAAACCTAAAAACATGTTAATAAAACAGGGTTTAATAAGCCAGCTATTGAGAGATAAGGAAAATATACTATTTACAATTTGAATCCAACAAAAAGAATGAAGAGGAGAAAAAAACCTCTCTCTCAATATTTTGGCTGCTTTCTCCCATGATGGTTTCTGGAAGGGTAAGAAATAGAGAGCCAAAAAGATTAACAGAGAGTGAAGAGAAAGAACTGCACAACATCATCAGAGCAAGTCTAACCAAACAATCAATCAAACAACAGAAAAGCCACGCAGGGTTGTATTAAAAACACAGAAAGTTCCATGCACAGACACGGAGGAACCTAATTAATTGAAGTAATAAATGTATTTATATGCAAATGTGAGTGGCCAAACCCATAAGAGGCCCATGTTAATCAATTTAAAGTATTAGATTTATAGCAAAAACGAGGCAACCATGATTTTAGAGAAATGAAAAGCATCAAGGAGAAACTCTGAGAAATAAATGGAGATAATAAAAATACCAGGCGTTGGCTCCAATAGCACCACGGAGCAAAAAAATTGACAGCTAAAATAGGATGCCTGGAAAAGAAATGTGTAATACAGATCAAAGCAGGTATCAACAATCGCCACATAACAAGAACAAAACATGTTATCACAAAATTAAACAAAAAAAATCTACAATTTGTGGCTCAGAAATGGCTTACTTACTGATGTGCATAATGATCAAAGTTTATGGCAGTTAGTGACACAGCACCTTCACCAGATTCTTCATCAACTTCCTCTCCATGCTTGATTAAATGTGTGACAGGCACGGAGTGAAATTCAGAACCAGTGGGTCTTAAATCAGGACCTATAGAAAACTTGCGGATAGTTTTCGTTATATTTAACCTGTTCTGAAAACAAAAAGAGCAGAATATCAGACCGGTTCTTACAACATTGTGAAACTTAAAGACCAATGAAGGATCAGTTGCATTGATGGGCAATGAAAGGATATGAAGCTGGAATGATTTGCTTATAGAAATATTAGCAAATGAATGCAGCCTTTGACAAAGTGCCTCCACATCACAAACTCTTTTGCAGGATTAATCACAATTGACTTAAGTTTCTTAATTGCCTCGTTTGTTGATAAATCTTTTCTATTATCTTGAAATAAAAGTATTATTGAAAAGAAGTGCAACAACAAAATTGAAGCAAATCATTGACCACATCCTAAATAAAATTAAAATATTCAAAAATAGAAGTACATGTTTTCTTTTGCTACAAAAAAGGAAAAAAAAGCACTAAAATTTGATGACTTACAGTTCCTAAAATGTCACTCACGTCAACTGATGCAAATTCACACGAAAGTGCGGGAAAACTGCATGACAAGTTGAAGATGGTCAGCTAACCCAATTCACTGGAAATATATATATAGATAGATAGATAGATAGATAGAGAGAGAGAGAGAGAGAGAGAGATCATAACACTGCAGAGTGTGAGACCAGTTAATTGACTGACAAGACAGATAAATGTTAGCATTAATAGCAACATTCCCAGAATAGCTAGGCCATCAACTTAGTAGAAACAAATTGAGCCCCATGACATCAGACCATACTCCATAGCTCATGGCTAAGAATCCGGTTTGGATTTAACTAAAAATGTTGTTGATGAGTGCAACATAAAGCTGATCCCTCCATATGTCATTTTAAGGCTCTCTACCTTATATAAGAGCAGAACAGATGCCTTAAAAGAATGTGCATAGATTAAAGAAACAAATGTGAATGGTGAACAATCTTTATACAATTTCCCTTCCCTGCTTTGAGCATAATGGTTAATTCTAACCCATTAACAAATGGCATTAGTAATATATAATATTAGAGCAATATAATCCACCTGCTTCCAAAATCAGTAACAAAAATACACATATGGTACGTGTGTATATAGTCTAAAAGATGAATAGCAGGAATGGTCTAAACATGAGTTGAAAACAATTTACAACTAAGCAAAGAAATCATTAGAATTGACATCATAGAACTCTACCTGATATTAAAATCAATGCGTAAGAAGTCCCTATCAGAACTCCTGTCCACAATAACAGCTGTAGAGGTTGTCACTGTTAAATAATTATTCAGTTCCTGCAAAATAAAAACAATTGTCCACATAGAAACAACAAGAAGCCACTAGCAAGACTAAAAATTACCAAAGTGGCTGCAAGGCCATAGGAAGGGGGGAAGTGTGGTTCACTGGCAGAGAAGTCAAAAATAGAAGAAAAAGAATTTTGATATAGAATAAAAAGAAAAAGAAAATTTCATCTAATAGGACCCGCAATGTCTGACTTAAGAGGTACTATTTTGCAAGTTGATACCTACCATCCCAAATAAAAATATCATTGAAAGGGCTGCTATTATGGATAATCCTGCACCAGATAGTGATGCCTCCGTCAAATCTCTAGGAATTTTCCTGCAAACATAAAAGAAATCAATAACAATATAGATGTAATTATAATATCCTATGATATAGTAAATGCGGATAATGCATGATAAAGTTATTAATTTGCCTCAGGCTACTAAATTAGTCATTGTTTCATCTCTATATTTCTCTATTTAGTCTGGAGGAATTTAAAAAGGCATTGATAAAGTACGTGGAAATAAGATCACTCCAATTCCTTGACCTATCAATTGTTCATCAAGAGCTTAACCATTCAAGTAGCCCAAATTCAAGTTTTTCTCAATATTTTTGTTTCAGAACTAGTTGCACTATCTCTGCTCTTTCTTCCTAAGATATATACTCTTCCTCCTCCATTTACATTCTTCTGTCCTCTGACTCCCTCTCAAACTTGATCATATGGTAAAAGTTATTAGAACAAAATTCTTTAAGAAATTAGTGTTCAGTCTAATGCCATAGACAATTCAACGCATATCATTACTGTATGACACTCTATTCTAGTCATGAACTATAATATTTTCACAAACACATTCACGTTAGCGCGCACATTATAAATTTTCCCGAATTAAAATCATTCATTTCATATTGTTCTTCAGAAAGATTCAAAATCCAAAAACTAAGTATAATGAGCAACACAACTAGTTAGTATTATAATTTCGATAAATATTCAGGCTAACTGACTAACAAACAATCCAAAAACACCAAAACTCTACCAAAATCCAATAAAAACCTCAAGCCAAAAGCAAATGCAGTCCAGTTTAATATTTCCAAATATTAAATTACGTAAAACAAAGCCATAATTAAATAAAGACATTGGAAAAAGAAACTTGTGTTGAATATCAATGCTCCGGATCAGTGCAAGACAAGAATATAACGAGCGAGATGGAGCTCTGACCTGAAAAAATCGACGGATTTGATCTTGCTCGAGGATACCATGATTGCTTTCTGCTGTGGAATCAGATTTCACAAGAGAAATGAAGGCATAAGATCTGGTGATGTGATAAAGGGTAGAACGAACGAAACGAGTTTCTTAATTCATCCACTTCAAAATCTGTATAGACCGCGCTCTCCCTCCGCCCCGGTGCGTTTTGTCTGATTTGGGATAATAACCTCTGAATCCCTTAACGCTATATTTTCATGATTGTTACATAGTTTTATTATTTCTAACAAATAGGTCCATAAACATTATTGAGATGACAAATTACCCTTACGGTGTTGCATGTCGACCACCGTATTATTACGGTCAGCGATTTTACACGTAAGTGGTAT
Organism: Khaya senegalensis; assembly: GCA_032402905.1. Classification (NCBI taxonomy): domain Eukaryota; kingdom Viridiplantae; phylum Streptophyta; class Magnoliopsida; order Sapindales; family Meliaceae; genus Khaya; species Khaya senegalensis. The sequence continues at coordinate 1,820,400 of CP135553.1, read as the reverse complement.
TCGGTCATTTCAACAGAGGTTAGGGACCTATTTTTTACAAATGAACAAAGTGTGTCTTTATTTGTAAATACATAAAAATTGTAGGGTGTCCGCATAATGGATTGTGAGAAACGGCCGCGTAACACAGTACATGTACACGTGGAAAGTGGGATCCACTGGCAATGAATCATTAACCGTCTGATTCAAAGACTTTCCGCGGGAAGGGATTCTGTTGTCCTGATGTCATTATTGCTAATTAATGACCCAAAACAGTCGAATCCACGAAGATTTCGCCGTTTTATATTATTAATTACGGATCGGATCGGGCTTGCACGAAAACCGAACAACACCAATCACGGTCTCGGGTGACCCGGCCCATTTTCCAGCATTACTGGGGTGACCTAAGCTCGCAGATCCGACACCGTTTCTTTTATCATTTAAGAAAACAGTGGAGTACTGCTTCATCATCATCTTGGTATCCGGAGAATAATTCAATTACAGGAAGCTATGGCAGCGGGTGTAATACTCAGAGCACTCTCAAAACGACCTCTCCATTTCCATAAGACGTCCATTTCTCGATCCGTAAGCTACTATCTCGTTGACTTAAGCTCAACACTGGTTTGTTTTTTTTTTTTTTTATGGATAAATCATGGTTGTTGTAAATTTTAAATTTGAGCTATTAAATTTCTAGAAATAAAATTTTTAATGAAGATAGTGTAGAAATATGTTGCACATGAAGATATAATTTTAATTTTTATTAAATTGAAAGTATTTTGGGTAATTTCAGCTATGTTTATTATTTCAATGTTCATAAATAGATGAGCACATTGGTATTAGCAGAACATGAGAATGGTTCAATCAAGGCTCAATCGGTCAGTGCAGTAGAGGCTGCAAAGTCATTGAATGATGACAATTCAGTTTCAATGTTACTGGCCGGGTCCGGTCCTTCACTTAAAGAAGCTGCTAAACATGCCGCTGTTTGTCACCCTTCAATCTCTCAGGTATCTATGTGATATATTTTATTATTATCATTATTGTTTTGATTTTCAAATTAAGTTTGTCATAATTGTATGTTGCATCTATGACTATGAGCCAGGTCTTTAGCTGACCGAGTTTATTTTGCTGATGATGCATTTAGGGGTGCTTTATCACTGTTAAAAGTGCTTGCCCAAATTGCCAAAATGCAATTTTTTCTGTTAACATAAACAGTACATAATGTTTGATGGAACTACGAATTAGAAAAAAAAAAAATTAGATCATTGTTTTCAACATTTCTTCAAGATTGCTGAACAAGATTGTTTCTTACATAAGCACTTTCAAATGCCCCTAAAGTCAAAGGATGGACTGGGGTTATTAGTTACAAAAAAGCAACTGTTAGATGGATTTTGCAGTTTATTAGTTGTTGAATCATAGGTTTGTTACTTTTGATGACCAGTTTGTTGTTTATGGATGGATGGTGTAGTTATAACTATACTTTGATGGTTTTTGGTGACTGATGAAATTGGTTAATTTGACATGTTTCACATTATAGGGAAAAAAAAAAAAGGGTACATCAAATTTTTTGAATTTGTTTTTGTGGAGCATCTTTTCGTCATTAAAACTCTAGAGGGTAGAACCTGCAAGATTCAACTGCCTTTAACTTGTCATGTTCAGTTATTAAATAAGTATAAAACTGATTTAGTTGTATATTATTGCTATTTTCTTGCAAATAAGGTGCAAGGACAAGGGCATGAAATGAGTTTGTTAAATGTTGATTAATGGGGGTTTAACATTTGTTTAGTGATGTTTTCATGTAGGTACTTATAGCAGATTCGGATAAATTTTCATACCCTATGGCTGAACCTTGGGCTAAACTTGTCCATGCGGTTCAGCAGAAAGGTAGATACTCGCACATAATTTCTGCTTCAGGTTCGTTCGGCAAAAACATACTTCCTCGTGCAGCTGCCCTTTTGGATGTTTCTCCAATTACTGATGTTATTGAAATTTCTGGTTCTAGTCAATTTGTCAGGTGTGTTTTGTCCTCTGGTTTGTTTTGTTGCAATGACTAAGTGTTTTAGAATGCTGTCTATTATGTGAGTTAATTCTTTCTCCTTGTTTGATAGAGTACTCCGTATACTTGAAATCATTTCACATTGCAAATTCTAAGATATTATATCTGATGCTGCTGGCTTCATTAAGTCAAGTGTTTCCTTCAACCTGCTTTAGAGGAGCCAGTTTTTGTTTCCAGAGAACATGAAAGCTTTGAGGCAAGGTTTTGTTTGATTGCAGGCCAATTTATGCTGGAAATGCCCTTTGTACAGTACGATACACTGGTGCCAACCCTTGCATGTTGACCATCAGAGCCACATCTTTTCCTGTGCCCCAAAACTCAGTTGATTCAAGATCTAACGAAGCTCCAATTTCGCAGGTTGATCTCTCAACCTTAGATGAAGGTCTGTGTACTGTTTTCTTTCTATGGTTATTATTGCAGATATGTTTTATTGGCTAATATGTGCTTTGTATGCCTATTAATAAAAGGAATCAATGGACCATTTTATCCTTATCATTGTTATCTTGGCAAATTTTGGTTTATTGTTTTTGACTAACTGATTAGTTTATTTGGCTATAAATCTATTGATTATTCTATGATAAGTGCTAATGTATATTTATATATTCTAGTGCAGATTCAGTTAGTAAATCCAGATATGTAAAGCATTCATCTCAGGATGCAGAACGTCCTGACCTTGGAAGTGCACGTGTTGTAATCACTGGGGGGCGAGGTTTAAAAAGTGCTGAGAACTTCAAAATGATAGAGAAGCTCGCGGAGAAACTTGGTGCAGCAGGTATCTTCTCTGTAATACTGAATTGTACTGAAATTACATAAACGATATGGAACTTTATTGTTGTTGAAATTTTTTAATCTTAAGAAAAAATTTTGATTATCTTTTTTGAATGTTTCTAGAAATAAACCATATATTGTTCAAACCTCAAGAGGCTTTACATGTTGAACTAACTAACACCCTCATCTACAAAAGCTGTTGGTTTATATTGTTCTTTGTAATGATATATGTTCTTCCAATCAATATGGCTTTTATCTCTTTTCAATCACAACCGATGTAACCTTTTTCTAATGATATGAGACAACTGATCTTTTACATTTTTCTTTTTCGGTACAGTTGGAGCTACCCGTGCTGCTGTTGATGCTGGATTTGTTCCAAATGATCTCCAGGTAACCCTCTATAATGATTCTTCCTAAGCATGCATAATTTCTTTACCATGGATTATATTTTAGATCAATATGTTTATTCTTGCCTCTGTTAAGTATAAGTGCTCTTTTTTTTTTTTCCTTTCTGTTTCGCCAGATGAAGTAAATCACTTAAGACATTCATTGATCTTGGTTTCTGTGATGAGGTTGGAATTTCTTGTGTCGTTCTCCTCCCCATTTTGACTGAGATAAGCTAATATAAGTAATTAGGAATGAAGAAAAATAAAAGTAACTGTTTCTTTGCTTCATGTCTGAATGTGTAGAGCTAACTTCCTTATGCTAGCAGGATAACTTATTCATTTGCATTCAAATGAGGATCAGAAATGTCCCGAAAGGCCTTTGTATTGAACAAGCATATTGTGCTGTGCAGCAGTCTTACATATATTTTACTGATGGCCTTTAATTATGGTTGTTTTGATTGTCAGGTCGGTCAAACTGGAAAAATTGTTGCTCCAGAACTATATATTGCTTTTGGTGTTTCTGGAGCCATTCAACATTTAGCCGGCATGAGAGATTCCAAGGTCATTGTCGCTGTAAATAAAGATGCAGATGCACCAATTTTCCAGGTAAACATTCGAAATCCTTCTTGCTCTCTTCATCGATCTTCACTGTGATCATTGTAGAATGTCAGTTTTTGTTGACTGAAATATGATATTTACCGCTTTTCGGATTTCCTGATTATAGACCCTTGAAATGCAGGTAGCTGATTACGGACTCGTGGGTGATCTTTTTGAAGTGATACCAGAGTTGCTAGAGAAGCTCCCCGAGAAACAATAGACCTGTGTACTTGAATTCCAAGTGCCAAGAAATTGATAAAGGATTTACAGCTGATAAAAATAATAATGATGAAAGAAGCAATTCTTTTCTCATTTCCAAATTCTGTGAATTAACATGAATGCTACTGTCTCTTCTGCTGCTCCGGCCAGTACTGAAACTAAACCCTAATCCATATTCTTTCGCCACAACATGGAACAAACAAACATGAACCCTACAAATTGAAAGTCAGCATCATATCTGATGGGCCCGTGGAATTCCATATTTGAGAGGGCAAAGGCAGATGTGATTCTCAATTCTTAACCGTGTTCATGCATTTATTGTTGTTTGCTGTGTCAGTGTCACATGTTAAATGGGCTTTTTATTGCATTAAGCGCCAATCTTCCTCTAATATTACAGCTATAAAACACAATTGGCCATTCAATCAATTAGTATACATTATATTGAATACAAAGTCTCGACTTAAATTCTACAAAAACTCTACCCACTAAATCCCATTGCCCTTTCGGATTTAACAAACCCCACATTGTAAATTAGGTCTAACATGATAATAATTTTCAAATTGAAATTAACGAGTAGAGTTACATTGCATGCAAAATACAATCTTTGTGTGTCGTCGGTGAGTGGGAGTTGTTAGGATGGTTGAGAAATGGGTATATATGTATAAATTACCATCATTAAGAGAAAGAACTGTAATTGGTAGGACTTGAATGGAACCGAAAGATGATTGAAACAATTAAAGATGGTTTGACCCTAATATGAGCATGTTAAAACACTGAATATTGATTGACTGATGATAAAAATTAATATTCTTTATACAACATCATATCATAATATAGAATTAAAACAATAAAATAAATAATTATCTGACATTATCGTAATTTAAGATATGCTAATGTTATTTTAGTTGAGATATAAATTTTGTATCGTGTTTATTAGTATCGTAAATTTAAAATAACAAGATTAAGATTAAGTTAGAGTAATTATGAATGCATGACTAAATTAACAAAGATGAAACTTGAAGCAAAGAGAGCAAAATGGTTTAATGCACATCATAGACAAAAGTTGGACATTGATCACTCATCAGTGGTTTCATATGGAAGAGTAAAGGCATAGTGGAACTTGAGCAGCATGCTTTAAGAAGGAATGATCAAAGCATCTTCAAGAAGAGAATAAACTCTCTCTCGTGGCAAAATAAAAAAAAAAATTGCAATAGTTTCTTGGGAAAGAACGACAGGCAGCTAGCTAGGTCGACTGATAACAATGCTGCATGCCCTATTTTTGCCATCTATAATTTAACTGATGACGATCTTTGTTTACTGACCGTCTTCTCTTGTCATAAAACTTTTACCAATTGATGTATTAATTTACCAGAGACCTTTGGCTATGTGCATATACAAAGAAACATATATGATGCAGAAGTTAATTAATCACATAGATTAATTATTTAATTAACTACAAGAACACATATACTTTCATTTCATGGCTCATGCAACGAACGGAATCAGTCTAGATAATCTGCTATCAAAGACAATGCCCTTTTCTTCAGTTCTGTTGTTTGAGTATTATTCTCTCTTCCGATTGACCCCAGTACTCCAGCACTTCTCCCTTCCTTCTGAGCCAATGAGCTACTTGTTTTCTCCTGTTAATTTGTACAAACACAAAACAAAACCCAGAAGCATTTTGTTATTTTATAGCTTTAGAAATAATCTATTCCCTTTATCCAAAATTGTTTTCAGAAACTTTAACACTAGATCCATGAAAATAAATCAAACAACCCATATTAGTTTACCCGAGAAATGTCCATCTGCTCTGGTTTCCTATTGAAGTGCCGGGTCATCCGTTTGCAGACCTATTCAGAAAATATTCAGAACAGTAAGAAATGAGAAAAGAATACCACATACAATATGTATGAGCATATGCATGAGGAAGAAAACAATCAGATTACCGTGGGACTGTTAGCAGAAGAACTAGCAGTGTCCTCCAAATCATCATCAACCACAACTAACTTAGTTTTTCTTTTCTTGAAAGTCAATTTATCACTGCTTGTTTCCTGAGGAAACCTCATAACTTGTTCATTTTCAGCAACCTTATTTTTCACAATTGAAGAAGCAGCATCGGAAATCAAAGAGCTTTCAAGACCAGAAGAGAAGCAGCTGTTTTCCTTGTCTTGGTTAAAGAAATCATCAAAATACATAGTCCATCCACTCTCTTCAGGTGAAACATCAGTGCTTATTCTTTCATTAGAAGAAATAACTCTGCTCATAGAATTCTCCATCACCAAATGAAAATTTAAAAAAAAAAATAGAAAAAAGAAAAGAAAAGAGATAAGGGTTGGATAAGCAAAGAAGGAGATGAATAAGTTTATCTAATTTGTAGAGTTGCACAGAAACACTTCTGACTAAGAATAGATAGAGATGTTATATATAATATAAGAGTAGTAGCAGTAGAGAAAGGTATAAGAAAGCAGCTTTGTACGTGGGCCATGAAAAAGGAGTTGGGGGAAGTTAAATTTGGCTACGAAAGAAAGAAATTAGAAATACCAACAGAGATTTCATTTACCTACATTTCTGCTTGAGTGGACTAAATTTTCAAACTCACTGCGTTGAATGAGTCACCCAATATGGCCATTTTGTTCTTCATGAGAAATTGATCATTACTTTTACTTCACCAAATCAAATTATTACCAAGTTAGTTAGATAATTAATATTTGGTAATGGGTTCCTTTTGTATAAAGATTATTAACCAGTAATGACAATAATTTTTAATCATAGAAATAAGATAGACCCTGAAGAGGTTAGTAAAAATCTTGTGAGAATATAGTAGAAACAACGACTTCTTAATTTTCTTGGTCTGCCATTGAAAACGAGTAGAGGCCTTCATCATTGGATGTGAATGATGTATTAAGACTATTGACTTGACATTTGATTAATTAAGTTGAAGAAACACAATTCCAAGACTTGATTAGAATATTTGTCTTGGCTCATGACTTTGGTTTTCTAGATCACTTTTCTAACGATTCTTTATGTTATTGTTTGGTTCGGCCGACTTTGATTTTAATCTTTTTTAATTGATTATTGTCACCTCATTGGATAGTGGATCCCAAAATCAATAGTTAAGATAAATTTGTATAAATATATAATTTATGAAGAGAAAAGGCGAGAAAATTATGCATTAATTATCAATTTGGTACATGGTTAATCAAGGTTAAGAAAAGAAACCTCATGAATCATGATCAGCAAGAAGCCTAAAAGCTTTTGGATTGAAATTAGAGAACATCTTCCATGTGAAAAACAAATAATCCAACATAATTGTCACCAATAAGAGAGTCCTGTTGCTAGGCAAATTGGTGAAAAGTCATCTTCAAGGTTAATTGTCCCTCCATTAACAGATCGACCTTCACTATTTTTGCACACAAGCATGTTAATTCTCCCTTTTGTAATCTTTCAAATTGGTCTTTCATGTCTCTTAGCCGATTTGATTTGGCCCCTCATTTTATTTCTAGAAACCCATTTTATTTTAAATTATTTAACAAATTAGTTATCATTATTGACTTTACATCTCCTTTAATTTTGATTTTTCATGAACATTCTTAATCACTGAAGATTTTGTGAAGATCTCATTTCCTTTTTAATGAGTTTTTTTTTTTTATGAAATTAATTCCTTATATGCTAGCTACATGGGATGAGATCATAATATTTGTGACTCCCACTTAGAGTAAATTCTCATTTATTAAATTCATTGAACATAGAACAAAATTATATTTTATGAACTTGAGATGGCTGTATACCTAACGTGTGTGGAGTGTGGTAGCCAAATTTTAGTGACGTACAGGGAGATGATTCAATTATTTCCCATATTTGTTTAACCATAACCCAATTTCAAACAATGGGTTTCATTTTCCATGACATGGAGAAGTGATCACCAATTGAAGCTCAGCCACCTCTTCGTCGTGGGGTCAGATAGAGCATGATTTCCCAAGTTACTGTTCTAAAGTTTAGGTCCAGTACTTTGTATTTTCGTGTTCACAGAAGTATCTAATAATGTATTTTGGTCATAGTTAGAGGAATGGCTCTTTCAATGTTCTTATTATCATTATTTTGTCTGTATTTTTCGGAATATATGGCAACATATGAACGTAATTGCACATGGGCACTCATGCCCACGTGCATCCTTTGGACTACTTTGCACTTGCCGTTACTCATAAAGTTCTGCACATATATAGTCATGGTTTGTCTTTGTACACTTGAGGATACTGTTGCGTTCATTTTTTTAAGTTATTTAAAGATAATTTTAAATTTTTTATTACATATTTTAAGTACTATCTATATTTTATTTTATATATTTTAATATTTTTTTATTTTAAATTTTATAAAAATCGTTCCAAGTTTAATAACTAAATTTTTTTTGGAATGCAATAGTACCTGAGTAGCATAGTTAATCTGACTTAAACAAATTAACCTAATATTCTTTATTAACTTGGTTGCATAGTAATTAAGTAATTATAAATTCACTCCCAAGATTGCTTTATACAGAAGTACATTTTGAAGTTAAACTTTTTCAAGGTAGTGTATGAATTACTCCAGATTCTTATAAATGGAAGAGTCAATTCCACAATCAACTTCCCTATAGAATAGTCCCTTAAATGCATGTAGGACATTGCTAGTCCCTATTTCTGCAGCATTTCCTGTGGAAAAATATTGAGATCCACATGATAAAACTACGTAATTATCATATTTTTGGAGTTCTTTTATCCCATCAATTTCACCAATATGGTACCTAGACAATACATGAAGATATTGTATAGGGCCCCTGGATATATATGGGAGGATTCCTACACAAAATGCTGAAAAAGACTTGCCATTATAAATGGTCCCATGCAAAAGCAAAAAATTACAAAGCATGAAGTAGTTTATTAACAAATTTCACTGATCAATCTCTTGTTTTCAGAACATCGGGCAGATGCTTAACATTCCATTGTAGTGAATAATCTTTATTCTTTATATTTATGATAATCTGCAGTTCGTACTGTTACTGGTTTTTCTGAAGAAGAAATCCGAAAATTACATGTTATTGATGAAAATGATGTTGTCTCTGTTTGATCTTGGCTGTGATAGTTACAAAACTCATGATCGATGGTGGTCCTATGTAATTCATTTTTGAAATGGCCTTACGTATGTGATAATGTACATAGCAAATTTATGTCTTGTAATGAAGATGAAGATAACAAAACATGAACTAATAACATGTTTTTGACCCAGCAGGATTTGAATCGTAGCTTCTCCAATGTTTCATCTTCTGTTCGAACAAAGCAATATTTTCATCTGTTCGTGTTTTAAATTATTGAAAGGTCTTTAAGAGTCCCCACTTCTTTAATATTAACCCTGGCCTTTGCTGTTTGTAGTGGTGTTCATTAAAATTTTACAGGCGAATTCATGAACATATTTATTTACAGGATTGATAAAGAGTTTATAATACACTTACAATATTTGATGTTTTCACAGTCGTGAGATTACAATATTTATGGATTTTCACGTGTAATAAATAATAATTAGTGTTATTACCTTAAGCTGAAAAAATTATTCCAGACAAAGTAAATCAACAGGGATTAAATTCTAAGAAATACATGAGCTGGTGAAGATTCTCCAATTCACAAATAGAAATTCAGAGGAGTTAAGCATACATATTTACAATCAGCTGCGGAATTGATGCCCTAATTTAAGACTCTAGCCATTGAGCAACATCGCTGTTTTCTGTCAGCAACCTCTTTCTTCTTTTCCTAACAAAGGAAGTGTTAGAATGTATTTGCAATCGGCATAAATGTAAGATCGTAGCGCTGAATCAAAACCCTTTTGTAAAACAGGCAGAATTTATAGCACTTTATCAACAGTCTTTCTTGAAGTGAGTTCAATGATAATATGGAAACGTCAACAAGTCCAAGTCCTTGGATGAACTGGTACCAGTTTCGAAACCAACTGTAGAAAAGGCTTTTACAAACCCTAGCGCCACATGCTTTAAACAATATAAACCCTGGACCTGTATACCTAGGAATCGTAGATGCAAGCTTACTAAATTGGAGGCTGGCCTTCACTCATCAGCTAAATTCGATATCAAAGCAGTCTTAATAAGAAATATAGTCCCTGTGAAGACCTCATACATAGTATTCACAGATTCTGGAGGGATAAATTCCTCCGTAGATGTTCGATCAATAATGTGGAATGCTACAGTGAGAAGGCTACCACAGATATTTTCGTGGCCATGCAATGGGGGCCTGTCAGGTAAGATTGCAAAGCCACATGGCAAAATGTTCACAATTTCTGGATTGCTGCCGTTAAGTACTCTGGACATGGCATAGACATCAACAGGAGCATATATCACATTAGAGCCGGTATCATCGGTGAAACTTTCTTGCAAGTACAAAGTTGCAATCGCCTCTGGTGTAGCCTGCAAATTAAACAGCTAATCTTATTAGTATGCTTCCACAGTTGAAACTCCAAGCTTATGCATGATGTTAGGAAGTAAGATAATAACTCACGTTTACTTGCAAGGTAGATAAGCGGTTTGCTGGATTGTCGCCATTAATAACGTTTGCAAGTTCTCGAATCATACGTCCATATAAACGTGCACCCCCAATGCATTACATGTCATAGAACATATATAAACAAGATTCGGCAGCAACTAACAAGGAAAAAGGAATAGCTTGAAACCTAAAGATGATGTGCATATTGTAAAATGACCATGCAGTAGGAATTAAGAGCAGTGAAACATAATTGAAAGCGCTTAACCTTGGTTTGAGAATTCTCGTCGTGAAGGAAATCAAGTAATCTCTTTGGTGGCACGGGAAGTGAAAGAGAAGTTCAACAATTCTCAGAGGATTCATACTGACTAAACCTATTTGGCGTGATGCTTCGGTATGAAGGTGTTCCTCTCCTCGTTCTTTAGGTAACATAGGGCTGGCGTCACCTCCAAATGAAAATTCAGCATTGGAGTCTATCTTAGGCAAAAATTGAAGATCTCCTACCTCAATCATTTTCATAATTTCATTGAATGTTGCATCAGCACTTGCAAATTCCTTCATATATTCAAGGCCATTTAGAGTCTCGGTTCCACTCTCTCCTTTGCGATGCCATACAGGTTCTCCCTCGAGGGCCATTTTCGTTAGTTCATCCATTTCTGAACAGGCAAGGTCGCTGATTTTTATCTTGTTTGTTTCAGCAGACACTGAAACTGCCATAAATAGGTCAATTGCTCGGTTCATCTCATTTCTAACATTCGTCGATGACCTAGAATCAAGTGAACCTTGAGGTGACTCAAGAACCCTAAGTGAAGGGGACCCAATATCTTCACCATTTTGTATGATATAATGATCAACCTGTAATCAAGGCAAAGATAAGTAATTTATCATACAATAAAACAACATAAACAAATCGAAGAACATAAATTCCACTATTTTACCCGTCAAATGTACGCATAAAATAATGTCTATCCTACCCAGATGATCCAATGAAAGGAACGAAGAAGTTAACATATACCATTACTTTGACTTGCCCACAATTTTACTCATCTTGAAATGGTCTTGCCAGTTTTAGGGTTTTTCCATTAGAAATTTGGATGACCATATCTGAGTCCCATTCCACATGGATTTAGCTGCGAGTCTTTTACTTACATCTATATTCACATCAGGTTCAAACCCTAATTGGCCATTAACCTCCATTGCATTCTCATCAGCTGAGCTCGGTAACCCTTCAACAAAACTGCTTTGACACCAAATTAATAAAATCAAAAGAATTATCGTCATAACATCAAGATTTAGATTTTAAAAAAAAAATTCTAAAATATAAATAAACGTAGAAGAAGCAACAGCATCTCCATCTCTATAAATCTTCAAAGAACTCACTTCTCCACGGCTCTTACTTCATTGTCCAAGTCGTCTTCAAGGTGTGATCATGTGGGATCCTTTGACCCAATCTCATCTGTCTTTTCATTTGCGACATTACAATTTTCGGTCGAATTTGGTGATCAAGATCGTAACCTATCTAACAGGTTTATACAGTGATTTTTTTTTTTTTTTCCTGGAACAGATCTACAATCAAAGACAAGATAAATAACTTAGAATATGAAAGATAATATTAGTTCATGTTTAGAAAATCAACCTAGATAAACAACAGAAAAAGAAATGTGGGAAATGAATAAAATTCATGTTGAATTGTTTTATAAATAAATGCAAAAATAAAACTAGAAAAACAGAATACCAATGTAAAATCACATTAACATGCACGATGATCATCGAGGAATTATCAGTAGAACAGATCCATACATTCTAGATTGTATCGAGATGTGGTTTTCTTTTTTTGTTTTCAAGTTTCTGATAAGATGTTATGGGAAGAGTCAAGTGTTTCACTGTAAGAACAACGCATCTGCAGGGCACGTAGGAGAACACCAGTAATAGTTAATCACAGTAGTGCCGTGTTGTTTTTGTTTGGTGTATACGTGGCAGTATGACGGAGGAATTGAGAGTGACGTTACTATCTTTCACAACTCAACAGTCAATTCAGGGATCAGGTTATCATGTTTGTCGGTTATGATATTCTCACCTCCTAATTCACGTACTCTCAGTATTTTCCCTGATCTACCAGCCCCTCGAGGCCGATTACGTATTTAGAAATTTTGAGAACTCTGGCAATACAATTGACGTCTGATACAAATTGTTACAAAATTAGGAAAAAGTTTGTATCATAGTTTTGATTACTCAAAGCCGCAAGGTAAAAATACAACACGGCAAGGAATGTCAGCATAATTTATGGCACAAATATACAATCCCTGACGTTAAAAGAAGAAATTGGTCAATTTCTACCAGAAAATTCCAAGATCTGAAAACTCTGAGAGTCGTCTCCTTCTAACAAAT
>CP135553.1:1752329-1802498 GCA_032402905.1 Khaya senegalensis | reverse complement strand
GGCAAGGTTAACGCTACCAGTCCTATGTGGAATTACTCATAATCAATTAAAGAAAACTCTGCCTTGCGAATGAGATATCAATGGCAATTATTTATAAGTTTGGAGGCGAGGAGCTTGGGAAGGGCACTAATTCAATGAACTGGATATTCTGATAAAGAAGGTCAATTTATGCATTGATTTCGGTATTAACAATACAAAAAAATGATGGTTATTACGGAGACAAAAGCACATTAACATAGCACATTAGTCACTCTCAGCCTAATACAAGTAACAATAGTGTAATTATGTAGGTTATACGATAATAATGAAACAGTAACGAGGTCTGGAGTAAGAGAAAATTAGCTAATGAACTTGCAAATTGTTTGTTTACTGACCTGACCACGTCCACATATATATGCAGAAACAAAACAACGTAACTTAATGAAAACTGCAAGGTTTGGTTTCAAGCTTCGTTAATTCTCAAGTGGATTATTCATTGGCTTCATGATTTGATTGGGTCGTTCCCCTGAACCATCACCGACCTTGTTGTCCTGCGAACTTGATTTTTCAGCATCATAATCCTGATAACACTCTTGCTTCTTCTCATTGGCTTTATTCTATGGTCATACCAATCAATAACTTTGATTTGAGTTTTCCACATAATCCGAGGAGAGACATTTTTACCGTTCGCGTTTCTGATTTTTCTTGGGAAAATTTGGTCCTTTCTTTCCATAATCTTGGAGTAGTCTGTTCTCATCTGGTTACAAGAAAATTTACACAAATCAAATAATAATCGAACTATGTAAAATGAAACCATAAAACACATAACCGAACCTTTGAATATCTTCTATAATGATTCTTTCTCATGATTTCTATTGTTTCCGTCTATCGATCTTCCCCGTAATTCCGTCGATCAAACAATGCTATGCTAACACATCAGGATGCCTAAATCCGCCGGTCTAATATTTAGTTCAAGGACAACGACGATAAAATGTTGAAAAGCAGCATCGTTTTCAAGAGGGTGTACTTTAGAAATGGTATGCAATCATACCATTCACAGTTTCCATATAGAGAGTAAGATCAGATACAGATCAACTCTTGGGCAGATCCCCTCCAGCTTTCTTTCTTTTCTCGGGGAACTTGCACCGTAGTTTTTGGAATCTTGGAGTGGTCGCTTCTCATATTTCTTTTCGTTTCCCTCCAGATAAAAGAAAATCTTGCATTCAACAAATATGAAAGTAATCAAAGAAAGTTAAACGAAATTCATAAATAGTATCACTAACCTTTTGGATTTCGTTCATCGTTATTATCAGTTGTTTGGTCATTGATTATTTGGGTTGTTATCTCGGTCATTTTTTCCATTCAGCATTATATTGATTCAACTTTCGCTCCTCCATCTTTCACGTGCCAGTAACCAGACTCTTCATTTGCAACAAATGAAATACAAAAGGGTACCTAGAGTCTTGAGAAGCAGGAATAGCGTTAACAGAATCTGACATAGTGTCTCCAGAAACGGAGTTCCTGATGAGGCTATCAGGATTACTACTTTGTTGGTCTGCGTCCGCCTTTTTTGTTTGAAAAATGGGGATGCGAGAGGAAACGAACGCTGGAATCAAATTCTTGGCTGTTAATTTCGGTCAAAGGCAATGCATTATTAAAGGTATCGAATGGGCTGGGCTGACGAGTGTAGACTCAATGGGCTCGCTGACACAAAAAGTCTCAAAGGGCTCGTCACAATCGAGCAATTTGGACGTGAGCACCAAAAATTGGGCAAACTAAATGCATATAAGTTATAGTTCCCCTAACCACATCCAACCACGTCTGTATGGTCTTCATTTATTTTCCAGTGGTATCCATCTTCCCCAGCAGCATCATGGACCCTGAAAAAGGCTCCTCCTGTTTCTCTGCTTCAGTGGCTGCCTCCTCCTCCTCCTCCTCCCCAGCTCGAAGTGAACTTGCTTTGCAAACATCATCACCACCACCACCACCACCACCACCACCACCATCCTTCTTTGTCCTGTGAGCTTGATTTTCCTGCTTCTTCAACCCCCTGCATTTCCTCTTCGTTATCGATGGTGTCGGAGCTTCCAACCTCAAGCGTGGAATGCCTGCTAACCTTAAGCTCAAATATTATATATCTATCTGCAAGACCGGGGAGGCCAAAGATGAGAATATTGTGGATTATGAAGGGTAAAAGAAAAAGTAGTGATATGATATCTTTCTTTTCACATCAAATTGCTACATTATTATGAGTTAATAGAAGCAATCCAATTTTGGAAGAAAATAAATAAATAAATAATTTAAAATATAAAATCAGATAGAAAAAGAAAATACTAGTGCAGAGAAGGTGAAGACTTGAGTGAGTGCTGAGAAGGAGTGAAGTGAGACAGAAACATTTCCAATTGGAAAACCCTAGGATTCTCTCCTTTGACGACCAGACAGACAGACAGAGAGAGAAACCCAGCCAAAGGCCGACACTGTTGCGCCCGTTGCCGATAGCAGGTATATTGTCATTTACTCGTTTGGATCTCTAACGGACTTTATATTTTTCTTCTTCCTTTCTTTATACTATCAAATCTACTTATCTAATTCTCTATCAACTGACTAATCAGTTCTACTTTTACTTTTTTTAGCCGGATTGTTTTCGGATTCAATTGGTAAACACATATAGTACTGCTTGAATGTTTGTGCTTAGATTACAGTACATTTGTGATTTCTAACTGCGTCTGTGAAGCTTAAATCAAGCTCTACTTCAGCTTTGATGTTATTTGCTTCACCGATTACTTGTTGTTTTATATACATTAATTTAAAATACGCTTAGATCTTGTTAGGGTAACTCGCATCATGTGCGTTTCTTCCTTCAAATGATTTGTTTGCATCTTAAGTGATAAATTTAATAGGTCTCGAGGCTACTTGTTGTTTTTCAATTAAAAGTTCGTCGAACTCTGATCGACTTTTTATAGTTCTGTGATCTAATTATATACGTGCACTTTAATAAGGCAGTCGCATCTTTGCTCTGGTTTAAAATGAAGTTTGATTTGGCTAGGAGCTTAGCTGAATGTTTGGTCTTGTTTCGAGGGTTTTGGTTGTATCAAATTCGTTGGGTTTTTTGTGCATATGCTTTGCTTGACTTGGTGTATTATGGTGATGTCTTTCTCTTGTTGAAATATGTTCTTTACACTTGGTTAGATATTCTCTTGTTCTTTAACTAATCTGAAATGTTGTTGATTTTAGCATGGCTCCTGTTGGTCCTCGATCCGGTGACGCAATTTTCACTAACATGGAACGTGTGGTAACGTGATTCAGTTACTTCATGATTTCTAAATCCTGATTTTGATACTGGTATTCTCAAATTAATTGCTCGTTTCTCAAATTCGCTTCTCTGCAGAATGATGAGTTTTTTACATTAACTTATGGTGCGACTGTACGCTTGCTACTGACGGATCTGGAGGAGGTTGAAAAAGTTAACAAACAGCTTGATCGAATGTACACTTTCCGCATTTTCAATTGGATTCGAAACATAGTTACTTTGATATAGGCGATTGACATGTTTATTTTTTACGTTCTTTCTCAGCAATTAATTGCTCGAGAAGAGAAATGAAATGACAGTAGAGAAGTGAAATTCAGTTCCAATTTGTTTGTTTGGTTTTGTGAAAAATGAATAGAAATGGTGAATTATTAAGTTAGTCGTATGTTTTTTTTAACAGCATATGTTTAGGTAGTGTATTTAGAAAAATTAGAAAGACACTGTTGATTCTATTTTTTCCAGAATCTCCCAACTTGTAGAGAGATTAAAAGGTAAATTTGGTGAGAAATTACTGTTGTTTATATCCTTATGGTATAAAAAATGAATAATATAGAGCCTTTATCTATGCTTGTGAATCCTAACAGAGGCCAAATTTCAAACACCGATGAATACATGTGAATAGGACTATAAAGTGAATGGCTGTCAATTCTATCAGTAAAGATGGGAAAAAATGATAAAAAGAGGGAGGGAAGGGGATTTTTTTGGTGTGTTTAACAAACTCTAGTCAGTGTCTCAAGCTCATCCATTGGGGGAGCTGTTGATATTAAAGGTTTTCAGGATATCATTTATTCATGAAATCTTGGTAGAGGCAAATATGGGTGGTCTGATTAGGAAGCTACATCAAGCACAAACATTAAAGATAAATCACATGAGACTGTTAGTAAAATAATGAAGGAGGTTAGTTTGGGAGGAGCAAGCATTTGATAAGATGTCTAGGTAAATTCTTGAACTGAAGTGCACTAGTAGCTAGAGACATCTTCTATTTTTGTCTTGAGTTCGGTTTCTCATTGAAGTAGTAACTTATCTTGAATTTGATCCATGCAAGAATTTGCTATAATTTTTCATCTGTTAACTTTCAATATATAAGGCTAGCTAGTATAATATTATATTTTTTGATGGAATGTACAATGTGAATAGATGATATTTATTTGAAAATAATTATTTTGCAGGGGATACAATGTTATAATTCCACTGATTGATGAATTTCTAGCAAAATCTAATGTGTCTAGATGCGTTGACTTCAGGGAAACTGCCGAAGTGGTAACAAAGGTTTTGTCAATTGGTTTTATTTGAATAATGATATTATTGTTGTTCAGGAATTTGGTAATACCTGTGCTTCATGCAATATATGGCTTTTATATTTTAGTTTATATATACATATATACAACAATATTTTAAAATTTCCTTGGCATATTAATTATTAGTATTACTATTATTAACTGTATATCCTGACTACATATAAATTAAACGAGAACACATTTATGATATTTGGTAGATATACGAGTTACAGTTACAGATATGTACTAGTCTCTCTCTCTTTGATGCTACATCCATAATAATTCTTTGTTGATTAACAGCAAATTAGTTTGTAACATGTGTAGTTCAAAATCATTTTTATGTAGTTGTTAAATAATTCATTGTTTATGTATTTTTGCCTGAAAAAATGATACATGAAATTCATTCTTTTGGAAGTTATTATCAACTATAGGTCAGGATCCGAGCTCATGGCTGTGATTGTTGACTTCATCTTGCTGTGCTAAGTTTTATGTTCGATACTCATGATTAGTTTTCTCTTCTAATCATGAGCCTTCATTTCCCTATGAAACCTGATAAAGCTTCTGGACAGGTGGGCTGCAAAATGTTCTTAGGGGTTACTGCTTCCGTGACTAATGGTGGGTGAGTTGAGTTGAGTTGAGTCATCAGAGGAGCCCTAAAAATGGTGGGTGTGCTCTGACACATTACAGACAATTTAGTTTCTATTGGCGCATAACTTTTGTTTCTGTGTTCTTTGTCTCTATCTTGATGAGAAAATATTTTTCTGGGCATCACCAAATTTTTACCTATCCTAGGCATTTATCCATTAGCATTTGATTCATGATCTATCTCGTTCTTTTCCACCTTCTTTCTAAAAGTTGATTGGCATATTAATTAAGATCCTGGCATCATACCTCTCTTGTCAAATTTAGAACTTCCATACACTGATGAAAGGGAAGATTGATGGTAATTGTAGCTCTATTTGCTCCCAACCTGAGGTACCATAAAACACTATCAGCAATTTTTGTGCTTCCATATAGCTAATACGGTATTGATGTAAAAAATTTGGCTCCTTCCCCTAAAGTTGCTCATTTTTCCTTCAAAACCTGTCACACGAAGCACAATGAAAAATTTTAAGTCCCTAGGTGATTAGCCTTATGCTAGGTTAGCTGTAAAATATTGTTCTAGTTCTTAAGATTCTTAGGATCCTGCTTTACATCTAGACATCGCGGTTTTAGGAGGCACATTCTTTGAAATGATTCATTCTTTTGATAGAAGAGTGAGGCTTAGGATTCGTTTGGTACTGCTGTTGTGGCTTCAAAAGCAACAACTGCTATGAAATTACATCACTAGCTGCCAAAGTAGAAGTGTGTTGAGTGGATGATATGTATTAGTTATCAAGTAAAAGTGGGTATTTAGCACACATTTTAGCACCATAGCCCCAAACTGACCTTTAGTTGAGTTGATAGAGATATGGCGAGTTTGTTCTTAAACTTGTCGTTGATCTTTGGAACATGGTACCTGAGTAATGTCGGAGCTGCAGCTTGAGGAAATATGAATGGTGTCGAATATCATACTTTCTTCGTTATCTTTTGTATCTTCTTTTATTCATTATAGTCATCATAGTTTTCTATTATTTACAGGTGTCAATGAAGACTGAAGTCACTTGGATCCGTGACATGCTTCGTGGGGACGAGGCCTATGAGCTGCAGGTGAAACTTCTGAAGCAAGTTCCAGAAGAACAGCCTTACAAAGATGAAGAGTAACATCCTTTCTTGGGAATTGATGTGATATACCAAATCTATACTTGTGCTTATTTATCTGAGAAAGCAACTTGTTTTCTTATCAATGCAGTTCTCAGATAACTTTCAGTAGATTCTCCTTTTTCGCACACATTGTGCGTGTACCTACATTCAAGACCCCCAAACTACAATAATAGTTGATATACCGGGTTCATTTTTTATTCCCTTCTGGGGTTGGTAGTGAAACCATCAGGAACACTCGGTATTACAGAACCATACCTGTACCCATTGTCCCATCTACCCGGATGAGTTGACTTAAATCCTTGACATCTAAGCTGAGATTATTTGAGAAGCACAGCAACCACTAATAGCCTGATGGTTTGAGTATTGTGGATGACAATCCAGGCTCAGGGAAATAAAAAACTTGAAACTTGATGATGATTTTTAGATGGCATCGGTTGCTCTGTGATCATATAGATTAAGCCAGCTCATCTCATGATCTCCCACATCTGGTCTGATCAGTCTTCCTTCTCATGGTTTTTTCAAATTACACGAACTAAATTTAAATGTAATGAAGAAATCGTAAATGCTTCATTAGAGATGTGGAGTATGTGCTGCAGGTGCAGGCCATATATCTTAGCATAGTCAACCGGAGTCTGGCATAATTATACATTTATTCTCGTTACTTGCACAATTATACTGGAGAAGAGACTGCTACTCTTCCAACATAGCTCGATCTAGTCCCAAGTCCAGGCTTCCCTTGGAACTTAACACTAGGGGCCATCTTATTTATCATCAGGTATATTCTTTCTCCCAAGTTGAAATCCGAGTGTTGCTTTTGTTTCATTTTTTGAGCTAAATAATACGAGCCCTGGGGAAAGCCTCGTTAAATTAATGATACTTCCTATGTTGCCTTAGTGTGCTTCTACCAATAGTGGTTACTTCTTCGAACTACTTAGCCTCAAATGTACGAATTTGTAATCATATTTGTGAATTCCTCCGCATGTTCCTGAAGTACCAAAAAGAGTTGGTAGTTGGAGACTAGTACAAAGACCAAGCAATTTCCACAAGACATTCATTCGGTAATTGAATGGCGAAAATGAAATCACCATCATCATAGATCATTTGTCCACGGGTCAACTTTCTTCTGGTTGCCGACATTGCTAGTAATTCAATTATTTTCTTTCATCTGTTGATGCGTTTAAGTGATGAAGCCAGCGACGTTGATGTCTTCTTCTTCTATTCAATTGATCTTCTTTAGTTGTTCAACTTTAAGTGACTCGTGCCCTTTGATTTTGGTTTCCGTGGGGTATCTCATAATTATAACAGCGTTTAACCATTTAATCATTAACAATCTTCAGATTATTAATAATGCCATGCCCATGCCAAATTTAATTATAGCACAAGACCCAATTTAAAGGTTTATTCTTGAAGAGAGAAAATATCCAACTTTCACCCTCATGGAATAAACAGTAAATACGCATTTAAAGGGTCAAGAAACGTTTCAAAAAGTGTGTAAAAAGCATTTCCTATAGCTACATGAAAAGCAAACTTCTAATAGTATTTTGTCTCATTATTATTAATTAAACATGCATTCGGATTAAGTCTAGTGTGTTGTTAGTTCGCAATTAACAGAGGATTATTAATTAGACATGCATTCAGATTAAGTCCAGTGTGTTGTTATTTCGCAATTAAGAGAGGACTGAGGACCAATTAAATCAGATTCTATATGCATATAGTTTTCAAAATGCAGATGAGAGATGTCGGCCTTTTCAATTGATTAGGTTTTTTTCTCTATTTAATTGCAGATCTCTCCTTCTTTCCTCTGAACTCGTCTTCTTTATTACGGCCATGAATTCTCAATCTGCATGACCTGACTGGCATTCAGAACTCTATGTATATATATTCCATGGACTCCATAAACCCAAAGTTGCACAAACCGACACGCGTGTAAGTTACATGCATTTTCATTTTTTTAGTGAAGGACATTGCTTTCGTAGTTATAATTTTTGAATAAAGTTGTGTTTGATTTTCCCAGTTTCTGTCTCAAATTCACTTTATATTTTATTCTATACAGCATTCTAGGGCTTCTGCAAAAGGGTTTCTTCTGTTTCTTCAGTGATTATTTATCGGAAAACTATGGGATGAGTGAGGTGCTCAAGATACCGTCATTTTTGCCATTTGCCAACATCTTTTGCAGAATCATCTAGTGCACTGTGATACCCCTCTCTCTCTCTCTCTCTCTCTCTCTCTCTCTGATCTCTACATGTTTCATATAAGTTAGTAGAAAGCAAAACCCCGAATTTGTATGCCCACTTAACTTAAGTGTGACTCTTCTTCACCCAGCTATACTGCTACAGATTCACAATGTTCTATGTTTTGTAATCATGTCATGCACTTTTTGCACAGGAAAAGCCATAATTACAGGTGCAAAACCAACATAATGAAAGAGGGTGCATTTGGAATTGTCCAGTAAGAAGTGCTTTCGATAAAAACTATTCTCTATGACAACACTTTCTAATAGTTTTGACATAAGCACTGATCAGTCTATTATGTTTTTCTCGAAAGCTCATCAGACATTTCTCTATTGTCAAAAAGCTATTTCAATGAATGCGTTTTCAATCAAACACTCCTAAATGCATCCCTAAGAGTAATTAACTAAATAGTCTAAAGAACTTCTGTAAAATTTTGTCATATATGTGTTGAAAGTCTACGCTTATTGTTTCTTCTCATTTTGTCTTGATGAAAAGTGTTTCCATTGAATTAATTGTTTGTTTTTGGAAATTAATGGCAGAAAGAGAATATGCTTGTTGGTCTTCCTTGGAGAAATTAATGTCCATCTCTACTATCTGCTTAAATTAAGGCCGACATAGACAAAAGGTACGGAAAAATAGAAGAGTAGACTCGTATTAGTTTGCTTTAGAGTTATTCTTGCAGTTAATAAATTGCCAAACTACTGCTCTGTCATTGTTCCAATAAAACTCCCCATGACCTGAAAAGTATATATACACTGCAACATGCCTGCATCTAGGGTCGAAAACTACTTCTAGTTCTCGTGAAAACCCTTTAGATGTATTTCTATTATGGGATAACTGATAAAAGTAGAAATATTTTCAAATACTGATAAAAATGTGTATTCGACTAATTGTTAGCAGAGAATTTTAAATAAAACAGTTTTACTACGTCAATATTGTTAACGTAATGATACCATCTAATTAACAAAGTAAGAAAAATATATTCATTATATCTAAATTAAAGAATTAATAAAGAATTTCACCATTTAATTAATATAGTAAAAAAAATATATAAAATTAGTTGTTGATTTTTTTAACTCAAATTTAATGAATATATTTCTTTTATCTCATTAGTTGGATAGTCTTACTACGTCAATAATACTAACATAATAGAACCGTTCTATTTAAAACTCTCTCTTACTAGTATGTAAAACAATTAATTGCAAAAATTAGCTGTTGACAGCAAAAATGTTCAAATCTTTGTGTGTATTAATCGCTCTCAAGGATTTGATTATATAAAGTGTTAACTTTGCTGATGAATTATAAGGTAATAGATTCCTAAATAAGAAAATTAATCCTATAATTATAGGGAAGGTCTTTATCTACAAGTCAAGCAATTTGATTGGTAGATTTAATAAAAAAGAATCAAGCACAATAAGTCATTATGTTACAACAGATATATAGTAAAAAAGAAAAAAACAGATGATCACGATGCTCCCCCATTTTTAGAAAGCAAGGAATCTGTTTGGAATCATATATTTGCTTACAACAACGAAGCTTTGATATGGGAGTATCTGCACGTGAGATGATGACAAACAGAAATATTCTGAAGAAAAAATATTCTTCACCTAGTGAATAGGATAGATCACTAATTCGTTTCCCTCACCACTCTCTACAGTTCCCAGCAGGTTTGAGAAGACAGTCCGATCGAAGCATTTCTCCTTCCTTACCGTGTCCATGGATATCGAACCTCCACTTCGAGAAACTTACCGGAGGCTTTTCCAGAACTCAACTGAGAAAGCAAAAGAAGAGAGGCTTTCCACAGTTGAGGAATGTGAACTTCCTCTGATTGATCTTTCTCGTTTAAATTCCCGCAACTTAGACAAATATAAACCTTCGAATTTACGGGACTTGAATAAATGCATAGAAGAGATGGCTGAAGCTGCCAGTCAATGGGGTTTCTTTCAAGTCGTGAATCATGAAATTCCACTGAAAGTCTTCGACAGTATGCGGAAGGAGCAGATAAAGATGTTCCATCAGCCCTTCTTGAAGAAGTCTAAAGAGAAGTTTATGAATTCAACTGCTGAGAACTATCGTTGGGGGAACCCTACAGCTACTTGTTTGAGGCAGTTTTCATGGTCAGAATCCTTTCACATTCCTCTTACTGATATTCCAAGATTGGATGAATGCAGCAGCCCCAGGTTTACCCTAAAACTACATCCTTTATATATCGATTCTTGTTAATGCAATTTGTCTATAGGTTTATTTATTACAACCAACATAAAGTGATCAACAAAGGGAAGACTTCGGATGAAAAATTCAGAAGAATATTGAAATATTTTTCAAGAAACTGAATTGTTGGTGCACCGGTTGATAATTATTAACGTAATCCATTTATCTCTGTTAATTAGTGTTCATGCTTATGGATAATTATTTCTACAAAATATGGTTTATATTTTAAAAGAAAAACTCTTCTTTTGTAATAGCAATTATTATAATGATTAAGATTCCACTCCTGTTTTTTGTTATCATTAATTTAAGTAAATATTAATACGTGATACAATTAATAATAAATTAATTAAATTATATTTTAGATTTTTTACTTGTATATAAAATATAAAATTAATTTATATATTTTATTAAAATACAATTTAAACCGTTTATTATTAATTATATCACGTATTAACATCTTTTTAAAAATTAAGAATAAAAAAAGTTAAGAAATGATCCTATTCTTCTTACATATACATTCTTCATTCTCAACTACTAAATTAACAATATTTAATGTGGATGCAAAATTTACTTCCTAGTCAACATTATTACGATGCTTCGAGAGAATATACTAATTTTAACCAATCAATTTATTTGATATCGTGTGAATAATATGCATGTTTTTATAAATATACAAACGTATATATACCCACATTTGATTCTTTGTCATGCATGAATATAAATATAACAATTGATGACCACTCCTTTTTTTCCCAACTTTTATCTGTTAGGAATAATACGGCCATATCTAAACCCAACACAAAATTAACTTTAATACCGTCACAAATAGGTGTCTTTGGCTGATTAAGAATCTCAAATGGAAAATAATATAGTATTCTTTGATCTTGACATATGAAGAAGTTGATCTTGCTAGATCTTGGTCCCAACTTTTAGAAGTTACGAGCTAACAGTCCAAAAACATAAGCTTGTTATGAACCACATATATCGGATTCTCCTTATGGGATATAGAACTTGAAAGTCTAGAGGGGACACTCAAGGTACTTAGAATTTGTAGTATTTGAAAGGTACAACAATATATATATATATATATGTATATATATTTAAAATTCTTGACTTGAACGAAACAAAGATAAACTAGTTAAATTTTAAGTATCATGTTGTTTTCTGTCTATAATACAATCTTTTTAGTTAGTATTTAAGGGTTGTCTCCTAATATTTTCACAATTTCCTTCAGATCATGTCTTGGATTATTTGCAACAAAAGCAGCCAGTCTGGCTCAAGTATTAGCTGAATACTTAGCTCAGAACTTGAGCATCAAATCATCTTACTTTCAAGAAAATTGCCTGCCAGGCTCTAGTTATCTTCGAATGAATAGATATCCTCCTTGCCCTTTCCCTCTCCAGGTTTATGGCCTGGTGCCTCACACTGACAGCGATTTTCTCACCATTTTATATCAAGACCAGGTGGGAGGTTTGCAGCTGAGGAAAGATGGACGATGGCTTAGTGTTAGACCTAATCCTGAAGTTCTAATCGTCAACATTGGTGATTTATTTCAGGTAATTAATTTATGCAATTTTTAAGTACTTGAAACAACTCAAACAAATTCTTTTTTTTAATTTGTAATCGGGGTGCGGCATATCATTTATAATCTAGCAATATGTATGAGCTTGGACAGGCTTTGAGCAACGGGGTCTACAACAGCATCGAACACAGGGTGGTTTCTCATCCACAAGTTGAAAGGTTTTCTGTGGCATATTTTTGTTGCCCCTCTTATGAAACTGTGATTGAGAGCTGCAGCAAGCCAGCAAGGTACACAAAGTTCAGTTTCAGAGAGTATAGACAGCAAATCCAAAACGATGTTCGAGCCACGGGAGACAAAGTAGGGCTCTCAAGGTTTCTCTTGATATGAAATGAATACGATCACCAGTCATCCCCAAACCATTAACTTGCCACCATATTTTGTAGATAACTTACGAACTTGGTTTTTGTTTTTGTTTTCTTGTTTCCGAACACAGTACGTCACAAAAACATATACCATACAAAGAAACGGGGAATAACACCCAACCTTATCGCCCTAGAAAAAAGCTTTCTAGAAGTATTTCTGATAATAAGCACTTTAAGATGCCCTGCATCTAACTATCTGTCTTCCAACTTTTTTGGAGACACAAAATGACTTCAGATAATCTCTTATTCGTGCGTGCGCATATGCGAATGCGTATTGTTTTGGATACAAGATATCGATGGTCGTGATCGGGTTAAGTGCACAATAGATTCAAAAGACTTGAGGTGGTCAAATGCGTAAATGGGTTGTCATATCACTGTGAAAAATGAAAATCAATCTTGATTGATTCAGTAACAAAGTTGACCGTAGGACAAGTTATTAACTCATTGAGACATTTTGAATTGAGCTTCCTCATAAAATCGATTAATAACATTGGTGACAAAACCTTAAGTTTCCTGGGCTGCATTCGTAGTGCAGATTTTGTGGTTATAAATAAAACGACCCATATTGAAAAGCTTGAATTTGAGCCCTAATTTACCATCATACTCCTGTACTACGGGCTAGATTCTGGCCCAATGTTAGCAATAAGAAGAACAAACCCACTCTTGCCTTGTCATTTTAAGCCTATTTGGCTAGCTTATTGTTATTACAACCACAAACCTTTTGGTTTTATTCATTTATTCATTTATTTTTGAAAGTCTTTGTTAACATATGAACTAGGAACTATCAAGTAAGCAACTTCCAAGCTACATCCTTCAATGTTATGTTCCTACCTTGTATATTTTTCTTTCTTACTAAGAAGAATAAAGTATAAAATACTATCATTGTACTATTACTATACCACAATCCACAAATCAAGTAATCAAAGGGTTTGATTCAATCACCCTTACACCACCCAACTCTCTCACCCCACCAATAATCTCCGTTGACCACTGGTCAACCATAAATCCAGAACACTCATTTTCGATCAACAAGATAGAAACCCCACCTTCACCCACGCGTACCATTATCATTCCCAGAGGGAAACGACAATAGACATGTACCCACGTGCCTTCATAAATAAAAACGCCACAGCCCATTATGAAACCATCTTCCTAACCTTCAATCCTCCTTCATTTTTTCAGTATTTCTCTTCTTCCCCTTCATTCTTTTTTCCTGAGTTTTGATCTGTTATCTACAGATTTGCCATAGTCTTCGTACTCTGTGAATGATATCTATTGGGTCACAATTCAGTGAGAAAAAAATTATTTCTTTTGCAGCCGGAAGAGTTAATTAATTAGCCATGTCTGAATCCGGCTCCGGTGGATGTTGCCGTTGTTGCTGCAGCTTCATCCTCACTTTGGGGCTAACGGCTCTCTTTATGTGGCTAAGTCTACGTACTTCGAACCCTAAATGCTACATAAAAGAATTTTACCTTCCTGCCCTCAACAAATCATTGAACAAACCCAATGACACAACCCTTCAGTTTCTGTTAAGGCTTCAAAACACCAACAAAGACAAAGGAGTTTACTACGATGATGTTAACGTTACCATTTCCGACCCGTCAAATAGGAGTCACGTCATCGGGAGTTCTATTGTTCCGAAGTTCTATCAAGGGCATAAGAAGACGGCTAAGAAAAATGGAACTGCTAAGATTGACAACGAAGTGGTTTCCCGGCCGGTCTCGGGAAATGGGTCGATGGTTTTCAGGGTGGATTTGGCGACGAAGGTGAGGATTAAGATCATTGCATGGCA
The DNA here is from genome assembly GCA_032402905.1 of Khaya senegalensis. Lineage (NCBI taxonomy): Eukaryota > Viridiplantae > Streptophyta > Magnoliopsida > Sapindales > Meliaceae > Khaya > Khaya senegalensis. The sequence goes on along the minus strand of CP135553.1, from coordinate 1,788,014 downwards.
GACGAAGAGGCGCACGATCAGGGTTGGGGCGGATGTGGAAGTCAACGATAAGGGCACTAAAGTCTACCACAAGGATATTAGGCTCAAGTCTTCATCACCAAAGAAGATCGGCCATCTCGTGGTGGTGGGAGTTTTGTTCAATTTCTTAGTCTTAATTTTTGGTGAATTCAGGGCTCTGTTGATTGAATTTTGAATTATGTTTTTTCCGTTGTGGAAATTATTGTTGTAGCTTGTAATATTTTGTGAGAGAAATTTTCAATTTTAGAAGAGATGATTTATATAAGAAAAATATATATTTTTTCTTTATTCTATTATTTCGGATTGTAAGAGGAAACACAAAGTATAGTGGATTATGTTCAAAAAGAGGAGTGAATGCAGTCATGCACTACGAGATTTCCGGGAGCTTGATACAAAATGATTCTTTAATTTCCTGGAAAGTTCCTGGAAATGATAAGCTCTTTCTTGTGATCTCAGGATTTTGGGCGCGTTTTCTTTCCTTGTTCGTTATTTTCTACGCGTTTTACAAAGAATGTGACACCAAAAAGAAAAAAGATTAAATATGCAGGAAGGGGCTGAGTATGTTCTCTCAAATTATTCAACTATCAAGGGAGTTGTGTATATGGCCTGGAAAAGAAGTACAACTTAATCTAATGCAAAATGATCATGGAAACCATAAGCCTTATATTTACCAAAAAATCTTAAACCGACAAATCCTTACTCCTGAGACAGGATAAAGACTGTATGCAACGTGGTACAATTTTTATCTATTGTTTCTCTTGTTTAACGGTAAGGTGAGCTGCTGCCTACTTGTTTTATCAGAGAATGGTAAGCCCCGCCGCGGCCCAAGGAAATCAATTCATTGTGTGATCCTTGTTCCACTACTTTCCCGTCCTCGATGACAGCAATGGTGTCTGAATTTTGTATTGTAGAGAGCCTGTGAGCAACAACTACACATGTTCTGCTAACCATCATTTCTCAAGTGCTTCTTGGACTAAGCTTTCTGATACGCTGTCAAGTGCACTTGTAGCTTCATCCAACAGGAGAATTGCTGGGTTCTTTACAATTGCTCGAGCAAGTGCAATCCTCTGCTTTTGACCTCCCAATAGCTGTACTCCTCTTTCTCCGCAGTATGTGTCATACCCATCTTTCATTCCACTGCAAACGAAAAAATAAATTACTGCTCAATAGAACAGTTGCTACAAGTTTTTGTTCCGTTAGGTGTTATTTTCAAGCAGAGTTCATGTTGTATGGCAGAAATTCGCAAGGGTCATGTACTTTATTTATGTCTCAATAACATTTGTATCATACCTTATAAATTCATGAGCATTGGTGAGAACTGCGGCCTTTTTGATCTCGGATTCAATAGCATCCTCTTTTCCATAAGAAATGTTTTCTCTGATGGTTCCAGCAAAAAGAGTAGGCTCTTGACTGACTAATGCAATACGTGATCTCAACATTCTCAAATTATAGTTCTTTATGTCTTGTTCATCTATAATTACTGAACCCCTCAGTGGATCATAAAACCTCTCAATCAGCCCAATAATGGTAGATTTGCCAGAGCCACTCAGCCCCACTAATGCCACTGTTCTCCCTGCTTCAATTCTAAGATTTAAGCCTTTGAAGATCAATTGATTAGGTCTAGTTGGATAAGCAAAGAAGACATTATTGAGCTGAATGCGTCCCCTTATTTCTCTTTTGATTTCTCGACTCCATGTGTTACCAGGATCAATCTCACTTCTCCTGTCCAGGATTGCAAAAACTGATCGAACAGCATTACTTCCTTTGGATATATCAGAAGTCATGCTTCCAGCTTCTGCAATGACATATGCAGTGAATACCAATATCAAAAATGTTTGGAAAAGGTGCCCCGGGCTTACTAACCCTTGTGTCAAGAGTCTCCCACCATACCAGTAAGCTAATGCTGTAGAGGCCGTGTTGAAAAATTGAGCGCAAAACAGGCCAGCACCTGAAAGCCATGAGTGTTTAACACTCTCCTCTTTAGGACCTCTCAGCGTTTCTTTGAACAGCCTCAATATTCTTTTCTGAGAAGAGAAGGCAGTTATGGTTCTGTGGTTAACAGCAGCCTCGCTTGCTAGCTGGCTTCCTTCCTTCTGTGCTTTTTTAGCTTTTCCAGCCATACTCTTCATCAATACACTTTTTGAATAATAGCTTCCAATCACTAATGGCTGCACTGCAATCATCACAATCGTTAGCCTCCAAGAGAGCACAAGTCCTACTGCATAAGAAAATATAGAACCGAAGATTGCTTGAACCAGCAAGGACATTCGATCCCCAACAAGAGACCGAACCATGTTGGCTTCAGTGGCTAATCTTGCACAAATGGCTGCACTTGTATTCTCTTCTTGATCAAACCACCCTATCTCAAAAGTCATCAGCTTATCTAGACGTTTCTCTCTTACCCTTTTTGTCAACTTTTCTCCCATAACAGGAAAACCGTAGTGTTGGAGAAGGCTGGAGGTAAAATTGAGAACAGCAATACCTAAGAAAATAAGTGACAACGTTCTGGATTTAGACTTGATCTCAGAGTTGTCAGTGCGGAAGTAAATTGATATAAGTGAACCCACACAATAGGCATTTATTGGTTGAACTGCTCCAGAACCTATTGCAGCTATGCATCCCAGCAATGCACTTCCCCACTCTGGCATGTTCATGTTGAGCAAACGCCACTGAGAAGGAGCAGCATAACTTGATTTATCAATGCCATCTTCTAGACTTTCATCATCAGAATCAGACTGAATGCTGTAGGAATAGGGTGTACCCATGGAAAATGCCGGGCTAAAGGGGTGTAAAATTGGTGTACTAGCAGCACTTGNGGTTACTATGAGATGTTGCTATGGATCAAAGAAAGTAACGAAGAAAAGATTCGTGAAATTTGTAATCACATTTCAGCTGATAATGAGGGAGACTATTTCTCTTTTCAAGGTATGTTGTCCAAAGTTCAAGCTGACTCTGCAATTTTGGCTTATTTCTGCCCTGAGTTATTTTTATTTTTCAAAAATTATTGTTTGGAAGTTCTCTATTTATGTGATTATACTTAGGTAGCTTGATAGGGTAACCAAAAGAAACTAATGGTTGACTGTTGTATGTTTCACCATTCAAGTTCATACTCTATCCTAAAAACATGAAGATATTTAGATTGATGTTTATGTTTCTAATATCCTTTCTTGCACTAGAATGTCTTTCATGGCATGGTTAACTCCGCACATTTTGCATTTCCAAGACTTCACAAGATTTAACCCTTGTATTGCAGAGAACTATTTGTTAGCTCTCTGTGAAAGTGACTGCAAGGATTACCTTTTGCAACTTTTGGATACTATAGACATAACAAAAATTTCATCGCTGGACCATGTGGCAACTATTTTTAGATCATTGGGGAGACTACTACTTGAGTCCTGCGCAGAGAAGTACCTTTTGGCATTCAAAACATCTGGTATATTCACTTGTACTTCCATTTGTTGATTACACTTTCATTTTTTTTCAATGCAGAAACTTCTATGGCAATTCATGAAGAAAGGCCAATGATGCATAATGGGAAGGGTAAAGAGCCACTATATCTATTGTAGGAAATCAGACTAATTGCAGGATCAAGTCTTCTGCTACTTAAGCAAATGATAAAATATTGCTTAAAATGAAATTGCAGCATCAACACACTATGTAAATAAGGATTTTGGAGGTGTAAAATAAAGTTCCATGGATGAAAAACCTAGGCATTGCACTTAGGGGCATCAGAGCTAAGCAAAAAAAAGGCATCACATTACACGCTAGAAAGTCGAATGAATTTTCACTCATCACTGCCTCTGGAAGTAGATATTTATAAACTCAACAATTGGTGGACCAATGTGCTTGGTCACCAAGTAAACTTGCTAGGCAAGCATTTTACAAGTCCAAAGACCTGTGAACTTGACCAATTTAATTCAGCTGGTGGGCTAAACTTAGTAAACTACTGCAAAGGACTTGACTGGATAATTACAGAAATGCTGGTGTGATAGAATAAATCAGCAGCGTCCGTTGAAGAGAGACTTAATTACTGTGATATATAATCTGGTAAGTTTCTAATTTTTGGCATTGGCATCTAGCCAATACTTTTTGCTTACATCTTTTTTAATTATTATTATTATTATTATTATTTTGGGTTTGGGAGGGCGGGGAATAGTGGTTGCAAGTTGGGGAATCCTTAGGATAGTTGCATCATTTGTCTTGATGGAATAATAGAGGTACACTTTATTCTTAAACAAAGTAGAGATTTGTTTGTGGATGTACATTGACAAATATCACTCATATTTAAGATTATAATCTTCTAAAGGTTTTAGAGAGTAGCAATTCTAAAGCAATTATGGTAAGATTTAATGATTTCCTGGATTATGGATGATGGGTTGGTTACTCTACATTGTCTCTTCTGATACTAATTATGTACTTTTATAACATAATAGAATGTGTAGAGATCTTGTGGAAGACATAATTTTTTGGAATCTGTAATAGATGGAGAATCTGAAAGATATGTTGGAAGACTTGAGCATGCGCTTGTTCTTAACAGTTTTGTGCAACCTGTGCTTGGTGAAATTGCAGATCATGGAGCGAAGAATGTCTCAAATCTCATCTTTAGTTACATCACTGGCATTTCAAATTTAGAGGTGAGGAACTTCTCGTGAATAATATTGGTAATTCCTAGAATCCACGATTCTACGAGGCATCCCTGCTTCACATGTTGTTTGCTTTTCTTGAGAAACTTCATTCGACCTCAGATTTTTGTTTCAACATCTTGCTTTAGTTATTGGTGTATACTAGTGAGATGATTTTCTAGATATTCTGAGCTAATTGATGTAGAAGTGATGTTATGGGAAGAAAAAGGGGAAAATATTTTTTTGGTATTACTGGTCATGGTAATGTAGTCAGATTTCCTCATGGTAAACAAAAGAATGTCAATTTTAGGAGTTGCATGACAGATGCGTTGCCTATTGACAGAAATTGGCATCTGTTTTTCAGGTTATACAAGTTCCTTGTGAAAGTAGTCCCATTTAAAGGATTTAATTAGTTAACAACTCTTTGCTTTCACATCTAGGCAAATGTCACAAAAAGAGTAACCAACTCTTGATCATATGTTTTATGCAGATTTTCTTTTGTCTTTTTTCAAGGTTTAGTGACATGTACTGTTGTAATTCAAGGTTGATGATGTTTTTTTAAAATTCAAAGACATGCATGCCAAGCTGGAGATCACACCTTCATCTGTCTCATACGAGGAGCTAATTACTTACAGTTGTGGTTTACACAAGGTACAAATCAGTTTTCTTGAGTAAAATGAGAAAATTTGACAATTAAAGAAAAATTGATTGAAAGGTTGAAGAAATTTTATACATTTTTTCTTAGGTAAAGTGTCATGTGAACGTTAAAAATGGTTCCTCTCTCTTATTTTGGAATCTTATTTCTTAGTCATTTGGTTTTTGTATTTTTATTCTAAATTGCAAAACTAATAATTTGATTTATCTCTATTTAGGTGCATGTGGCTCTTGACATAGTTGATCAAATGTTTGAAGAGGGATTGGTGCCATCCATTGACACAGTAAATTCAATATTGCATGCTAGTGAAGAGAGCTATGAATTTAATTTGGTATGCAGTTTAATTCTATCTTTTGTTTCTAGTATATCTTCTGTTTGTATATATGCATCTTCGACTTCAAGTCAATAGCATGTATTGGTAATGTGTAAACATGATTTTAATTCCTCAAGTTGCTGACAATATGGAGAGGACTGTCTATGATGATTATGTAAAAGATGAATGAACTAATGAGGAGATAATTCCAAAAAAAATCTTTTTGTTGTTTTGACCTTCTTTAATACAAGGGCATTTTTACACCCATTTCTAGATGCAGAAAATTTATTAAAGGTGGTTAAAATGTGAGATTTTGCTACAAAACAAACTTCTATAAATATTCGTTTCTAGAGTGTGGATGATGTGTGAATATTAATTTAATTGAGATCCTTGACCATCAAAATGGTGATAAGGATGATATATAAAACAATGTTTATGGGTTGTAAAGTAGGGATTTTTTTGTTTCCACTGCCTTTTTGTAGCTGATGTCTAGATGTCTGTATATTAGTTTAATTAGCCTAGATTCTTCTTATTACAGATTTAGCTAGATTATTGATGGATGTCTGTGTAGTTATTAGATCATTATAATGTAATCTGCTGTTTGGTGGGCAGAAGGAGAGCAGTTCACCAGTTTAATTTTATTCAAAAGGCTTGTATATTGACTGAGTTGATGGCAAGTAGTAGCTGAAGATACTAGCAGCATTAAGTTGTGACAATTGTTCTAAGTTTCATAGTATATGGATCATATGGTAGACAAATGGAAGTGGGAACATTTTATGTCACTTACCCTAGGACGAGGGATGCTGGGGTATCTTATTCAGCTTTATAAATTTCTTTATTACAGGTTAGAATGTGATGTAGTTTGGAGTAAAAATTTTATTTCATTGTGAATTTTTGGTCCAAAATCTTCGTAATCCATGTGTAAAAAATATGATATTGTCTTACAATGCCTCTGTAGAAGAGCCGGTAAATAAATAAATGGAGGATTTTAGATGGGAGTGAACCAACCGTGTTTAGAATCAAGTGGTCCTGAATTATAGTTAACTGGATAACTGGCTTAATTAGTCTGATTATTGCCATAGAATATATCTCAGCTGTTTCATCACATTGATCTGAAGACTGCATTGCAAAGAGAGAGAACCAAAGAAGATGAATTGGGCATGGAACTAGTTTTTCTGCAAATATTAGCTCAATTGCTAACTCTCTTTCACTACCAATAATAATGGTTTTTAATGTAATTTGAGTAAGCATTAGGCTGTTTTTTAATCAAATTAGCAATCCAAATCAGTGCATGAAGAATCCTTACTGTTGTTCAGTGCTTATCTGTTTGTGTTTGATTTTAATATATTTTTCTTAGTTTTCTTCTTCCTCTTTTTCCCCCTTTTTATAATTTAAGGTTCATCGAATCTACTCCATGATCTGCCACCATAACTTGAAGCCAAATAGTGAGACCTTCAGAAGCATGATCAGTTTAAGCGTGAAAATGAAAGATGTAAGTGGCTATATGCATCCAAATTCTCTTTTTTTTTTTTTTTTTTTTTTTTGGGGGTTCTGTTCTAGTTTATATGTGAAATCTACATTTTGTGTGGTTGAAACTTGGACCATATACCAGTTTATGTGACACTTCTTCCCTTTCAATGAAGTTTGATGGTGCATATGATATGCTCGATGATTTGAAGGAAATGGATTTGATGCCAACTGCCAATATGTACAATGCTATAATGGCAGGATATTTTCGAAAGGTGACTTCTTTACCCTTCCATTATGCTCTAGCTCTTCTGTTTTTAATTATTTTTTATCATAGTAAATAATGAAATTTATTGGATTGAAAAGAAATTACTAAAGAGTGAACCAGTAGTCCTCAAAAGAGAGATTACAAATAAAAAAAAGCAACCCAGTAAAGAAACATCATTGGCAACAGCTTCTCTCAGTTATGATGAACAAGAACGAAATCCCCTTAAAATCAGTAGAAACTGACACCCAAAGATGGCCAAGAAAATTCACTTTGTCCCTAAGGATTTCACAGCCTTCCTCAATGTCTTCAAAAATCCTTCTGTTTTTAGTCATGTTTCTTATTTTTCTTTGATTTTGTGTTTTGACTTACTGCGTCACTGAATGTCCTGTAGAAAAACATGCAAGGCGCATTAATGGTTCTCAAACAAATGGAACTTGCCAATGTGAAACCAGACTCTCAAACTTTTAGCTATCTGATACTCAATTGTAGCAGCGAAGACGATATTATTAAGGTAGTCTCGAATTTATTATTTTTTTTTTCAAAGTTCTTGTAGTGTCTTTGTCTAAAAAAGATATAATTCTTATTGATAAACACACTCATGCAGTTCAGGGAATATTTAATTTATCTTTCTTTTATGCAAAGGATGGATTTCACAGCAAGTTTTTTAATAATCTGGTTATTTGTAGTATTATGAAAAAATGAAGTGCTCTGGAGTTCAAGTTACAAAGAATGTCTTCATGGCACTTATTAATGCATATGCAACTTGTGGGGAGTTTGAGAAGGCAAAACAGGTACTATTGCATGTTGCATTTGTCATCAACTTGACTCCTATCTTCCTGTGAGAAGGGAGACAGGTGAGACATTATCGGTGACTTAAAATTACTCCTTATTATTCATCGACATATGATAGACTTACCTGCATGATTTTAATTTGTTTTACCATTATTAGGATATAACTTCTGTACTTACCATGTTGATGGTATGCCTTTTGGGCAGTAATATAAGTTGATAAGGGCAACTGCACCTAAAAACATTGATCTTCTTATGACTTCCTATAGATCTTTATACGCATTTTTGCTTTCTTGATTAGCTTCTTTTGGATGTTGGTAAAATGCTTGGTGTATCGCTCTCTTTCAAAATAGATATTGAAATTCAGTAATAAAATGAGCTGAAAGTTGCTGGTAGAACCTTGAATTCCATTTATTAGATTATCATCTTTCCTAGCCATCCAAATCTGTCTTTTATGAAATAAATTTGACCTCTCTTTTTCTAAAACCCTTTTCTGAACTTCTGTGTATGCCCTTAACCTCTCTAATCTTCTCAATACCACTTCCTTTACATCATCTTTAATTGTTGTATATTACTGATGATGCAATATCCACCTTTTCATGAGATTTTTCTTGATTCTTGTTACACAGTTTATCAATTAACTTTTTTCAGACTTCAAACTTTTCTATCTTGTGCCGAAAGTCATATTGCTTTTCTTGACATAGATAAATAAGGAATCTTTTTATTCCTCAAAAGATATTGCTAGATAGAACTGCTAAATTTTATTTGTCCTTTTAAGATACTTTCAGTTTCTTTAAGTATTTTGGACAATTGGAGCACCAAATATTTGGTTTTTCTCAGTCATAATGTTTTGATGACTGTTTACTGTTGTATGCGATGTATATTGCTTGATATGACATATTTTCCTTAACAATCTGATAGATACAATTTTCCACAATAGGTGGTCTTAGACCAAGAGATACCAGTTAAAATCCTAAGTGAAATGAAGAGTGTACTTGTTGCGGCTCTTGCATCAAATGGGCGAGTGTCTGATGCCCTCTGCATATACGAAGAAATCAAGCAAGCTGGATGTAGCTTGGAGCCCAGAGCTGCCATATCTCTTATTGTAAGTTTTGCAGAGATATGTTTAGCATTCTATAGTTTGTCAACACAATCATGTCTTCTGTTTCTCTCTTAGGAGTATCTCAACTCTGAAGAAGAGCTAAGTAGATTGATTCAGTTACTGGAGGAAGTGCATGATCCAGACTGTTGGATTGATTGTTGCTGCAGACTTATCTTGCATTGTATTCGTTTTAAGAATCTAAGGTCGATTGATACTATCATCTTTGTTTTCTTGGAATTTTATATACATTCTCCACTTTGCTTATGTTGATTAATATTAATTTTTTCTTTTTCATTCTAGTTATGCCATGGATTTGCTTAAACAACTCAAGGATAAAGTCAAGAATGATGAAATAGCAATGGAAAATCAGTTTACTGAGGTTTGCTCCTGCTCTTGCTTGTGCACAGATAAGAGTATATAAGCAGCTTGCTTAAAATGCAGTCTGTTCTTGGTCATTAGTATTATTGTGGTTGGTAGAAGGTATTCTTTAGCAGTTTTTAGATTGTGTGCATTTTGGTTTTGCAAACTTTTAAATAATTGTGTTTCCATATGTATCCAAGGGGTTGGGATGAGTGGTAAACGACCCTTGGATTCAAACAAGAGGTCAGGATTTAAAACCCCTGTGGCCCACCTACCTGGGATAGTCATGTAAGTTTCTGACATTAGGTTGTAGGGTTTAAAACTCATGTACTTATAATGGTCAAGGTATTTTTGGGTATTAAATAACAATAATAATAATAAAAAGAAAAAAGTTTAAGTTGTAACTTGGTTTTCAATTCATCATATATTATGAACTGACTTGACAAACCTTCTATGTTTTCCTTTTGTTATTACAATCGAGTAGGTATTTTGCCAAATTGCCGAAACAGACCTACCTGATGTACACATTGGCTTAGACTTGCTTCAGTTCAGTAAGCATGAACTTGGACTATCTCCATCACGAAAATGTCTGGATTTTCTTCTTGGTGCTTGTGTGAATGCCAGAGATTTGCAAAGTTCACGTTTCATTTGGAAGGAATATGAGAAAGCCAGTCTGCCTCATAATGTTCTGAGTTATTTATGGTAATTCATGCCTGTTATTGGTCTTATATTTACTTTTCTTGGTCATGAACTTTGACTACAAGAGTACGAAAGCTAATCTTTTTCCCTCACTCATTTTGTATTGTTTTGGCGAATTGTTGGCAGGATGTACAAGGCCTTTTTGGTTTCAGGCGAACTTAAATCTGCAAGCAAATTACTAAGTAAAATGCCAAAAGATGATCCCCATGTTCGATCTGTCATCCAAGCATGCAAGCAAACTTACATCAACCGCTCCATTAAGCAGACGAAGAGTAGCAGATTGAAATAAACAAATTTTAAACTGTACAGACCAAGAAAAATGAGGAGACTTGCAATGCTGACTTGTCTTCTTCATTGATTAATCCTTGGAACCAAGACCGTTGTATTTGTAAATGACAATATTGCTGCACACCAATCAATCGATCCAATTTTTTTCGAAAATATCAACTTTTGCAGTGGATTCTCAAAAAACGCTTATCATAAGGGGATACAACATTGTAAAATGCAATATTAGATTGCTTTGATACCTAACCATGGTCATGAAAGATGAATTTACATTATTTCTGCTGTATATCAAAAAGAATTACAAGAAGTTTGGCGTGCCTGCAGCGAGTCTTAGCCTGTTAAAGCCTCTCGTTCAATGTCTCTCCTTTAACAGCAGCTTTAACCATAGCCAGGTCCATCTCCATCAACGTCCTGTGTAATGAACTCCTTTAGAAACTCAACGTCTCTTGCTGCCTTGTACATCTAGCAATCCATAGCTTCTACAATGGCCATTTAATTTCCTCTATCAAAGAAAACCAATCGAGGCTTAAATCAGTTATGTGCGAAGCTCATTTGATTGCTTACGTGCATGAAAGATTAGTTGTACAACCAGAACAAGGCATATGCAATGACAAAGTTAACAATCTTTTACGGTTTAATTCAGTGCTTCACACATTGCTAAGAAATGTTTTCAGTGGTATGGTACGATGCATGTCGAGAGATCTTGACTCGAAAGTCAGATATTATATCATTTTTATAGTTCCTGCCTGATATCTACTTGATGGGATCTCCTCTTTACTGGATTTGAATCTACTGGTGCAGTGTTATCAGAAAAGATAAACCACGTCCACGTTGATCACCCAGCTTCATCAGCTTCGTCAATATCTGACCGAAACCTAACAAAAAATTCTTTGTTGAGGGGCCCGTTGTAGCTCATTTCGCTCTCGGATTTTTCGCTCATTTAGAAACCCGACCTTTCTTTCGGGCCTTCAGAGTGCGGCTTGTACCGGGTCTTTGTGGGTCTCCAGCACAAGAAAGCTGCAGAAGTGGCCGAGGTGCAGGCAACGGGCGGGTGATGAGTCATCGGGTAAGCAGGCAAGACGTCAAATTTTGAGTTCTTGATACGAATTTTGAGATTTCAGACTCTTTCAAGATCCGAGAACGTGAAGCTTCAGAAACATTCAGATTATTCCCATGATGATGGAAACTTCAGGCTTTATATCCTGAAGAACATGACAGGATCGTGGATGATTTCTTGGCAAGCTCTTACATGACAATGTAAAGCTCATGGTATTTGTGGTAGATATGGGATTTGTGTTTATACACATTCATCAGAGACAAAGTGCAACGTGCCCTCACTTTCAAAATAAGTACTTTTTCTAAATTTTCTCGGAAATTGGGGCAAAGGTTGCAAGCCTAAGTTCAACAGATGAATAGAACTTGTTCAAGCTCGGAGAAAGTCAAATACATCAAGCTTCCACATGTAGATTATCATGGTTTTGATTTGAACTTCAGTTTGTCTATATCAATGGACTCCTATATGAAATTGTGTTTGGATTATACACAGTTGTCTCTGTCAGCTTACAACAACTGTCATCTTTCTTGTTTAATATACGTACTTTATACCTTGTGTATATTTTATACCATATAAGTTTGTATGGAATACTTGTATGAATTAATTACATGCAAGTCACTGCACGTACTCTGGTTCAGTTTCACACGTTCAATGATCATAAAGGGGCCAATCGCTCTACGTAAGAGAGAGACGGCATTACCCACTCTGTCTTTTATAAAGAGTGAAAGATCAGTTAGGCCACAAAAGTAATTTGCTTCTTTAAAAATATTATATAGCATGGAAAAGAAGTGGTCTTAAAAAAAATACAAAATTCCGGGCACTATAAACAGCTTTCACTTCCGCCCGACTGTTACATACACTTAACCTGATGCTTTTCCAATTATACTATATACAGAAAAGAATGGGGTGAGCTATATGAACTGTCAAAATTGTACATCAAGGACAAGGAATAGCAGAAGAGACATTTTCTTTTCCTAGGTAGAGAAACGACTACATTTGAGATCGTAATTGCACCAACAAACCCTGCATACTTTCAAGTTTCTCTCTGAGTTGCTTAATATCGTCAAGATGATCTACAGAAGAGTCTGAACCACCAAAGTCCGTCAGGAGAGCAGCACACTTAGCCTGGGAATCTGAAACTACTTCTTCAAGTGAAGTAATAGTTGATTCCAGTGATGTTCGTGGGCTTTTATCAATCAAATTTGCAGGTGAGGATAGTCCAATACTGTGACCATTGCTATGCCTGCTGTGCTTTGGGGAGGAGACCTTGTCGAAGCCCTCACTTCCTGCAAGTCATTGGTCTATAAATCTCCAACCTCAAGTGGAAAACAGCTTAGAATGGGGAGGTTAATCGAACTGACCAGAAAATACAACTCAAAAGTGAATTTGAGCAGTACTCTTTTCCCATTCAGGACATTATTGTTCTAGGTTCAAAAATGTACCCTTTCATCAACCATTTTAAATTATCTACTCTAGCAAAAATTTGGTTTGTGTCAATTCACAGTCCTCTTCCTAGTGTAATCAAATAAATATGCTCCAATTATTTAATATGAGCTTCGTGTTAACTTCTAGATACTTTTACTTTAATACCAATATTGGAAGAACTTTTAGGATGATAGCATGTCAGCTCTGAACAAAATTGATAAGAATTTCATTAAACTAAATGTACCAAGGTTGCTAAGTTGATCCATGGCAGCCTGGCCGATGGACTTTTCCAGCTTCAGTAACCGCAGGATTCCAGCAGCAAGCCGTCCCATTGAGTCAACTTCGGACTTGCATAAGAAAACAAGGTGTTGAACTTCATCCTTGGTGACAACGGCCTCAATCTACAGCATACAAATTACCATGATTCTTAATGTTACAATGAAGATAAGGGGCAGCAACCTAAATACCTGAAAAGTTCAGATCCCAGTACCGGTTCCTTAACAGAAAATTTCAAGTTCTCCACCGTCCAGTTGGCCATTTCATTGTCTGCATTGTCCTCAGATATCACCATACGAACTTCAACATTTACACCTCCAGATGTCTCAACACTTTCCTTGATCCCATTTGCAGGTGAGACACCTTGTTGAAGGCCCTTTTGGACCCGAGGCTTTAGGGTCTGCAAACCTTCCAAACTAACCTACATTAACATCATTTATCATGTAAAAAATCCATTAGAAGCAACACAGAGACGGGAAGATAACTCTTATTAATACCAACTAAACGACTTAGAAGACAGATGTATTATTGACCATACAACACCAAACTACATCACATCTCTAAAGTGTCACACTGAAGAAAACATTGCCCAAGCCCATAGTCCAACTAGATCTGACCAAAATTTCTACTTCCAGATATGTGACTACCAAGTATCATCAACACACCATACAAAGCATATTTAATGCAGTTTGAACCTTTAGTTTTTATTTGAACTCTCAGCCTACATGTATTGTCAAGCTAGGAACAAAATAATTTTAACTCCAACAAAAACACTGGACAAACATTAGATTTACCAAAGATTGTGCATCTCAAGTTTGAAAAATAAGATGTGCCTCAATTATTAATTTTTTCCAATGGAAAAGTAACCAAGATACACCACTATAATCCCCCACCTATTATGGAACTATTTCAAAACAGGCAATTCAACATAGTACCACATCCATAATGCACCATGCCCAGGACTTCAAATGTGATTACAAGACGGTTCTAACAAAAAGGATGAATTATTTAACAATGCTTTTTCACTCGTGACATCAATGTTTACCTAAAATGAATTCAACATCTTCACAAGCTTATTTTATCTTAATAATGCTTTTACTACCTTCAGAAGCAAAAATATAATAAAAGTATAAAATAAAATAAAATAAAAAGATGAAAAAAATATGAAATCCTTACTGTGACCAATTCCACAGGATATTTCTGGGTTCCATGTGGCTTCCCTTGGTTTAGACTACTTTTTGCTTTTACTTGCACATTCTGAAATGTTGTGTGCCAACACTTCTCTTCTCTGCCCACTTCTTCTTGACTGTAAAACAAACACCTTTCAGCCACCTCCTGTGCACCTTCAAGAGCAAATAGCCAGTCTTTTAATTCTACAAATACATCGACATCATCTGGCAATCCCAAATGCATAAGACCATCTTTCCCATCTCCTGAACTTCTACCTGTAGGAAAGCAGAAATTTGCTACAGATAAAATAGTAAAAGATATAGGCACAAACCAGTATTGATGCACTGACATTAAAAAAAAAAAAATTTGATGACCAAACAAATTTTTTATTCATTCTGTTCCATACCTCCTCCTAAATCTTCAACACTGAGAGGGGATGCTTTGAAAAGCTTTGACAGGGGCCCTGCAGATAAATGTTCTATCCCTTTCGAAAGCCCCTGTCCAGGACCACCATCAGGCCCAAGTATTCCAAATTGATGGAGTAAGGCTTCAGCATAGTTCATTCCTCCGCCAAGGCAAACCCCTGAAATACAAGCTGATATGCTTAAACTATGACACTCTCTGTCCCTTTCACTTAGTGGAATAACATGAACTATCCTCATTTCCAGAAAAGGAACCATGGTTGCACTGCCATTCAATCGATGCTTCACTTTCTTGTGCACCCAAAATACAGCTCTTGGCTGAGAGTACCCATTCCCAGTTATCAGAGGACTACTTTCAACATAAGGTAACACTGAACCATTATCATGTACCCAGTTTCCCTCAGTGTCTACACAATCCACCTCAACACTCTCCCAACATATAGTGGATGAAACAGCAATTGCACCACCAAGGGTTCTATGAGTAACTTTGATGAACATATCTTCCCCAGTAAACTGAACAAGAGGCAGTCCCTGAATATTAGTCTTAGACGGTTCCAAAAATCTAAGTTGAAGGTCCTTCACCACTAAACTTACAGCAGTATCACTAGGAGCATTCTCCATCAACTTTACACCCAGTGATTCATTGCTTTTCACTTTGCTTTTATTTTTTCCAACTTGAGCTATCTTTTCACTGACTCTGCCAAAGTATGTATATACATCCAGGACAAAAAATAACTGCTCAATGGAAGTGTTTGATAAATATTGCTGACAGGCAACCCCTATTCTGACAACACCACCAGGAGGAGGAACAACTATTAATGGACTCCCATCAGCAGATACCATAACTACCTCAATAGAAGCATCTTTCACCTCAACACATTTCCACAAACCCGAATTCAAGCCACAAGAGTCCTGAAGTCCAGTAATACTAGTGCATGTTTTGAGCGACAAACTAAGGTGTGAAGCTCCAGCTGTCGATTTCTTCTGGCTAGCATCAATCGGTTGACCCTCCCATAAACAAAAGCAAGCAGGATCTTTCTCCAGGTTCAGTAACCTGAGTTTAAGAGAAGGTGACTCAGAAAAGAACAACTTCTCAATATGAAGTCTTGCTCCAGCAAATGAGCTCTGTGCAGCAAGGTTTCCTTGACTAGCATGATCGCTCAATTTATTCATGTCCAGAGGAACAGTGACATCTAATTCGTCAAGAAAAAATGCAATGTAATTAACAGAAGAATCCAGTGAAACAGCACCAGCATTGACAAGAATTCCGTCAGCTAAAAAGGAAGTTATCCTTAAACATGATTCTTCCTGAAGATGAATCTGAGCAAATAATAGAAAATAATAGTTACAAATGATTGTTGATAAAACAAAATGGAAAGAGGTCAATCAAGAAATTTATTATAGCACACACCATAAGTGGCTGGCAGCTAATAACAGTCTGAGAAGCAAAAGAAGGTGGGGCTGGGGAGGGCTTGGCCTGAAGCGTATGGAGGCATATCAAAGGAACACCCTTACTTAACTGCCACTGCTGGTCACCCAGAGGATATATTACAGGGGAAAAATCCTTAGCTGTTCAAACAATCACATGAATGAATCAATTTTAGATGACGTATGGTGAAACCAATAAACACAATCCATAAAATCAAACTGAATTCTTTCCATTGCATACAGCAAACTTAATCGATACCAAAGTCAGGAACGAGCACAAGATCTACCGCAGCAGCCTGCATAGATGGTTGCACTAAAGTGCACGGAGGTCGTGTGAAAGTATCCCTGCATTTTAGCATCCACATAGCAGTTAAAATTCACTTGCATGGTAGCATAAACTCAAGTCATTTATAGAATTGGGGAATAGGGAGTTGAACTTGACCCAACATATATTATTCATGTCATTTGAAACCAAGCATAATGAAACTAGTGAAAAGTTGGAAGGATCAACATCTCTGCAGAAACAAAAGATGAAGCCTGGCTTCTGTCAACAAACAGTCAAGTGGAAAAAACAAAAACACATATAATCTACATCATAATCAAAATTAAATTGATAAACTTGAGCAGTAACTTTGCCACAGAAGAAAGGACTGCCCTATGAACAAATGCCAAGACCTTAAAACAACACAAACAACAAAATGAGAGGAAACATGGGGCAGAACATACTTATAGGCAATAGCCATGAGGATAATAAAAGGTAAAATTTTCTAAATAAAATTTCATCAACTGCAAATCTGTTGACAAGTATGATAGAATGAATTTACCTTAAGAAAAGTCCACCAATCATAACCTTAGTCAAGTTACTGGCATTTTCTCCATCTGAAACAGTTGCCTGAGAGAAAAATAGAACCTACCATGAGATTTGGGCTTCTAAGAAAAACTTGGCACTGCACTAGCAGCACTGAGAACAGAGCATATATAATCATAGAACCTGAGAAACTATGAAGGGAAATAATTGTGAACAGGAGGAAAGGTTATCTTTATCACTCAAACCATTAGTCTTAAAGGCAGAAGTTTGGTTCATATAAAAGATCATTACCCATTTAAATTAAACTAATTGAAGAGCATCTAAGCTTCCCACAAAAGTTGTATACTAAAATGTCTAAGAAGATATATTTCTATGAAATTTGAATCATAATGCCTCACAGATAAAAGAGGAAAAAAGATTCAGAGTAGTGATAGTTTTACATGTATGTAAGCTTCATGATATGTAATTTGAATTCTTCCTTTTTTTTTCCTCTAAGAAACAAAAATTGGATCCGTATTCCTCCATTTCTCTACCGCTTAATTGGATTTATCATACAATACCACCCAAAGAAAGTTCAAAACATTTGAAGACAAACTCATCATTGTTTGCAACCGATCATATATGTTTGAAATGTGTTAGATCTTTTACCAACAAATGTTTGAACAGGTTAAATATTAGTGTTGTGGAACAATACCCGTGAGAAGTGGAGTGACTGCATCAGCAGCTCGAGCTGGAACTCTGCAAGTATATCATTGTTAAAAAGTTAAGGTCATGGTTCAATCATCAATGCTGTTAAAAAGTAATTATAATACAAACATATACAAAGAAAAAGAAAATAAGAAAAAACAAACAACAAACCAGCATCTTTGATGCAGAGAAATATGTGATCCACAACAATAGAGACTAGAGAACGCCCAGCTGCTTCAGTATATTCCTAGCAGGATTCAATATGAGAAGTGAAAAAAGTGAGAGAGAATTTCTGAGAGAATTATCTATAACAGGTTTGTCATGGTTTGTCAAAGGAGTAACAAAAAGGGACACTCAATACCCGCTGGGCATTTGGATCAACATCTTCTCTATTTAAACAAACATATAAGCCTGTCAAGAAGCGGAGAAGAGCACGTAATCCTGCTCAGAGATGACCATGACGTGATTAGCCACCTATATAATTCCGTCAGTGGAAAAAGTCTAATAAAATACATGCCGCTTTATTACCTGGTTCACTTAATGCAGGACAAACAGCTTCTGTAACATGTAACTGAACCTCAAGCCCAAGAGGACTGTTCAATTCTGTCCTCTGCAGAGTGATCTGAACCAAATTACAAAGTCAGTAGCTGATAATGCTCTCTAGTATTTCCCTCTTAGAAATAAAATAAAGTTCATTAAGAATCAACCAGAAATGTGTAATTTGCATTACATAAGCCTGTGCAGATATTCCTTCAATGAAGCGCTCCCCGCCAAAGAAAGCTCGCTTAGCACCATCCTCATCTCTCTTATTTGCTCCCCCATGAGAGCTTGCTAAGCTAGCATCAGTGAACATATCAGGATGAGGCAGTAGATCAACAGACAGAGATTCCCATTCAAGTTTCTGTTGAGGAAACAAAAAAGGTAAATCATTAGTTACCAATGTTGGCCTTGTTCAACATAGCATGTTTGTGTGTGCTAGTTGATTCAACTGGTAAATTTCTTGGGCTGGTCAAAGAGGTTGGACAAGAGTTTGGTTTATTTCTTGTAATATTTTAAAAAAAAAAATACATATTTGATGAATGTAGAATAAAGGAAAAACACATGCACAAATAAGAGAACCAAAATGGGTTAGATCAAACCAAAAGACCAGGACAACCCATGTCCACTCCATAACACCCACCACCCACCACCACCACCACCAAATAGAAAATCAGAAGGAAAAGGAATAGGAAATCACATGGTGATAACCCATGAATGGTGTGTGTTTGAATTACCTTGAACACATATATGAACTTCTTATTGGAGGAGAAATCTCGAGCATCCTTAAGATTGACAACCTGTAACAGGGTAAGTTGTTTGCATAAGCGGTACTCAAGAAAGCATTTAAGATTATATTATAATCACATCCCCCAAATTACCTCCCAATTTTCGTTTGTTGTATACAACACCAGATTCCATATGGTGATAGATGCCATAGGAGATGCCCTTACAACAGCAAAAACCAGTAATATCAGCATATCATCTCTCTAGCTGTGCACCAAAGGGATCAGAAACAAAAAGGGAAAAAAAACTGCAACCCACAGGTGGAAGAGTTTATATTTGGCAGTTTGATGAGACTTAATACAAAAGCTATCAAAAGCCTTCATCATAGAAGAAAGTGCCAATAAAGCAGATAGGTTAGGCATGATAGAGAACATCGAACTTAAAGTGATCAAAAATGAAAAACACTTGTATGAAAAAGTGTTTATAAGAAGAAAGCTGGTTTCCAATTCATGATACTCAAGAGTACAAATCTGCTTCTACATTGATTAGTTATCTTAAAATTTGGAATAAAATTAATCCATGTATCAGCTTATGTTTTCTGTTATAAATTGGAGAAATAAATGTTTAATCGACTTGCAGTTAAGATGTTCTGATAATACAGTAAATACAAGTAGTTCATGCATTTTCTTATGAGATCCAAACATAGTAGCAACAACAGCACCCAGTTAAGTATCATGGTAGAAATGATGAGTTTCCATCAGCGATGCCTACATTAACATGAATTTAAGTCAGTGATGCCTACATTAACATGAATTTAAGGGGTACAATTTCTTGAAATTAGCATGAAAATCACAATACCAAAGAAACTGTCACTTCTTACACCACATGTAAATGTCTCATAATACATATGCAAAAACTAGTTTAGCAAACCTAAACTACAAATGAGTAAAAGCAACAAGAACTTACCAAGATGCCCCTCCGCCTCGTTGAGAACCTCCTTGAGTTACAAGGAGAAGATTGACAGTATTAACTTGTAATGTCATTCCATCTGCAATCTGATAACCATAGCAGGTCAGATTAAAAACCCACAAAAAGAAGAATTGTGTCAGGCAGGCAACCTGCCTGCTCACATAACACCTCTACCCAAATTCCAACTATCTTATGTTTCAGACCTAACACACAGGGAAGGTTATATATTACCAATTAAAAGTTGCAACATGAGTTCAGGAAACAAGTTATTTTAGGCATCAAAGAAGGATACCCAAAGTGTTTAACTCAACTCATCTACAGCTTAAATAAGACACTGCAACCAAACACGCAACCATGAATGAACGTACACTCGTAATTGACAGCCAGATAATTTAGCAATATTTTCTCATGCTACTGAAAAACCTCCAACTTATCTGCCTGCTAAAACAATAAAATGATGGGTTTCTCTAATCCTTTGGTCCAAAGGCATACACTAAATTTGACTAAGAACACAATCCACCCAAAAAACTCTTGAGGAAAAATACTTCTAATATGTATATCAAGGACAGAGTTAAAGATGAAATATTTAAATAAACAAGATATAACAGTATATTGTTAGTTGATAAGGAAGCTTTACACATGCAAGTGCAACTTGTGTCCTCTTTCTACTCTTTAAGCAAAGATGTCTCCAGTTACACGGCTTTCAAGTATACATAACCCCTCACTACCATTGCATAGATGGAATGCAGAGAAAAGGAAATAAAACGAGCAATTATTGCACGCACATGTCTTAATTTTGCAGTTAACTTCATACTTCACCTTAAAAAGCTAATATAATAGCAACAAGATGGCATCTAACCTTATCAGCAAATCCATAACCGCTACCCTTGCTGGTGCTAGTGGATGACTGGTTACTGCAAGTGTAGAAAGCTGAGACCACAACGTTCAAGTAACAATACAATAATGACTTTACTAATCCACAGAATTGATCGCACATTGAGCAACATTAAATTGCATTACCTGTTCATACATGCATCCTTGTCTGGGTTCTCCTCCAGAACCAAATCAAGCCTATCAACTTGCAGAACAATTGGCTCTATTTGTACATTACTTACAGAGGGAAGCTATTAAAAAGAATTAATAATTAAAGGTAATTAGACGGCTACAGAAAAGAAAGCATAAATTGAGTTAAAGCCAGTTTAACTGCTGAAAAGAATAAATTTAAAATAGATGCATGCATAAAGGGTGAATTAACCCTTACAGTTTGCCATTGTTTCAGTTTGAAAAATTATTGAAATAACCCACTAAATAAAGTCATCCACCAAAATTTAGGCAATTCTGAGAGTAGAATCGACCACCAAACATGCAGAAACCTCAAATGTTTTCAAATTACCATTTTTCTTATTGACAGTAGAATCAAATTGGAATTTAAGACAGTTTTGGATTTTTTTAGAAGTGAAACAATTAATAGTGCTGGTTTTCACTTCAATACTAAATATCAACCATAATCAACAATTTCCGATCTAACAATTAAATGTTATACAATACAGTTGATCCACCTAAAACATGGAGAAGGATAAATAAAAGTTAAGAGCTCTTAATTCTCCACCACTTAACTTCACAGTTGATAAAATCCCTTTGCTTTTCATAGTTTTCTCAGCAACCAAACAAACACAAAGAACGTTACAGATTAAAGAAAGAAAAGACATTGATCAATCACAACTATATATTTCAATTCGCCGCCAAAAGACAATAACGCCTTAAAAATGAGGCAAAAAATTACTAACAATTATTTCTAATTTTCCAACTTTTGCTGTGGTGACGTGCAAAGCCGGTGGCAATCCCATACTCGCATGCAACGCGTCGCCATTTATATCTATCAAAGTTTAACAGAAATCAGCCAATAAAATCAGCTAAATGACTCGATCACGTAATTAATTAACGACTAAATTAAGCGTGATTTACCTAAACCGGAGAGCTGTGCAGTCCGACCTTGCAGCTTAAACTGATCTCTAGAGAATGATTTGAGCCAGTACTTGAGCGTGTATTCCAGCGCCCGTGCCAGTATCGACTCCATTGAAGCTTCCGCGTCTTATAAATCTCAAAAATCCTATTGTCCTTCCTCGTCTTCTTCGTTCCTTTATGACTTTCCAAAAACTTCTTCTGGATCTGTGACCGCGATGATCACATAAAACTTGCCAACTCCGCTTCAGATTCAATCATGCGCAGCCCTAGTATAAGTTCTTACGGGAAATGTGACCAATTCTCGTGTGCTTATTTTGAGTGTGGCTTTTCGTATGGAAAGGTGGGAACCTTCGAACAGAGAAAGCAAAGCGAGGGGCGGGTTGGCGCGTATACGGTATTTGGTGGCACGTGCGAACGAGTTGGAGCATTTTAATATTAGGCCGAAGCGCATTGGATCTTTCGTGGCTTGCTGGGCGGGGCAGGAGAAGTGTCAGGAGAGAATTTGTCGGTGCGTTTTGTCTCCATGAGATTTGTTCGCGGACATAAAACGACAGACTTGGTTAATTGTTTTTAAGCACTTTTCTTTTTACTTAAAAATCTATGAAATGGAAGCACTTTAATGGAAGTACTTTCAAAAAGCTCTCTGATGCGATAACAATGCATGTTCATTGTTGTAGAATGAGCAGTGAAAGAAAGCGTGGAATGTGACCCATTGATCCTCTTATTTATATAAACCATGCATGCGTGGCCAATTAGCTTCTGCCACGTTTTGTTTTTGTTAACACATGTCACAAGTGTGACAATGAACCATGAGCTGGTCTTGCTCTAGTGTTACAAAACTATTCCAATTTGAAATAATGGCAATATATGTATAAAATAGATGCATCTTTTAGACTTTTAAAAACCACCACCATGGCTTGAATCAATAATTTGAATATCATATTTTTAATGTGATAATTTGTCTCAATCAATAAACTATTTCATAAATTCAATTAATTATAATATATATTTAATGAATTTATAAATTAAATTATTTAAATGTGACAAAAAGAATAATGTTTTTTAAATGAAATTGAGAACTACAAAATAAATGTTCTTTTGTTACATGAAAATATGGTTGTTGTGAATCAATTCAAATGATACGGATAAATAGAGATTTGATTTTATTCAATTTGGTTTGTATTGAAAATCGAATCAATTCTAATCGAATGATTTTGGTTACGCCCACCAGACCTATACAAACCATGAAGGAGCGTGGAAGAAAGGAATGCATTGGGATTGGTTCCTTTTCGGAAGGTAAGAAGACACAAATTCTGGTTGTTAAGTTATCCTCATTTACATGCTGCCCTTAACGTTTCTTTCTCAAACATCTTTTACGCAAATCTATGCATGGCTGTGTAATGGGCTGCTTCCAAATGGGCCCATTCTCTAATAACAACACGTTGCATTAATAATTGGACTTGGATTGCGGATAATGTTCATAATTCCAGGTGAGCAGACAGATTGGATTGACTTGAACAAGGCAGATTTAATGCTGACGGACAGGTTTAATAATTTTTGTGTTCCGTTTTAATGATGGCTAGGTAACCTAAAATGTCCATGAGTTGGTGAAACTTGGTCGCATAATTATACTTGCCAATCAAGAAAACTTGAGTAGAAAGAAAGAAAGAAGAAAGGCAAAGCAGGTAATTAATTACTTCCGGAAGGGATAATAACAATTATAATTGTTTTTTGAATATAAAACTAATGGTTTTATCCTCAATTTACTACAAACAATTAATACACTAATTACGGGTGTTTATTCTCTAATTGGAATTGAATGTTTTTGGTAATTTAAAATTCTAATCCTTAAAAGAGTTGAGAGAAGAGACATGTGGGAATGTTTGGTAGAACAGCAAGTACCCAAAACATAACCAAACTCAACCCCATGAACAGCACACGAATTCTTCTCTTTGATCTTTAATCAAAAGGAATCCATTTTTCATTCAGTAGATAAGACTTTCTTTTGTATTTCTGAAAGCAAAATAAAAATTTGTTTTTTAAAATAGAAAACAAGAGAGGAAAAAACAATAACAAGGACAAAACGTAACTCTTCGTTATCCTACTTCCCCTCTCTCTACAAGCCTTCTGTTCTGTCTCGTCTCTTCTTCGGTTTGAGAAAAACAAAATCAATTAAATGCAATTCTGCACTGTAAATTAATTTCCAATTCGAGGAAAAAAATTCTTTGGTTTTTTTGGTTCTCTGTAAAATTTTTTATTTTTTTGATTTTAATTGTAAATTACAATACTGGGAATTTTTAGCAAAGGTGTTTTAATCTTTGATATCGTTTCGGTTTTTGCTTCTGGGTATTAAAGATATAAACCAAAAACGCTTCCAAATTCAAACAGTTGTTTTGTTCATTTTGCTTTTTTTGTTTTCTCAAAGTGGTTCTTATTTTTAACAGCACAAAAGGACGCAAACCAAATCGCCACTTTTGTTTCGATTCAGAGCTTGTTTTCATCTGGGTTCTTCCCAAAACCAAACATGAACCCACTTATAGCCTGGAAATTCAAATTTATGGCTGTTTCTTTTTAGAATCATTGTTTTTTTGGTGCTTGGAGAAGTCTTATTTTTTTAAACATAGAAACAGCCTGGTGTTATGCTCAAACAACAAATTGGAAACATAGAACTGAATTTCGTGTTCTGGTATTCGATAATTTTATTGTTCGGTTGTTTTCTGGGATGAGGAATAGTACTGATGGGCAAAAACCGCAGAACGGAGTCGTTTCGCGGTCAGTAAGGAGCCCGTTTCGTACAATCTCCAGTTATTTGAGGATCGTGTCATCGGGGGCTTCCACGGTGGCGAGGTCTGCCGTTTCGGTGGCGTCATCGATTGTGGAGAGAGATGATGATTCAAGCCATGATCAGGTACGTCTGATAGTAACTAAGGCAAAAATAATAAGTCAATCTTGTGGTTTTTTATAATGCAATTTTGGACAGAGGGTGGAAACTGAAGCATGCCTAATGATTTTGTTATATTGTAAGTAGAATATTTGAATTTTGGAGTTTGAGTCTATAATTAAGTGCTTGTTTGAATGTATAAATTAGATTGAGAGTAAGAGAACTTTTGTTGTAAGTTAGGTAGCAGTTAGCACTTTGGTCATGAGATAGTGGCCACTGTGACACTTTTCTTCTGATTTTAGGCTGCAATTTTGGGCAACTGCAGGTTTTAAGCATGCCCATGTTGATTTTGGCATATGATTAGACTGCAACGGGGAATTTAGTTGATTTGTGGTGTGGCACAAGTTGTTAGTGTTTCTAAGTAGTGGAATTTGTGGTTTTTGAGTGGATATTTCAGATATATTAAAAATCTGGTATGCTCATTGTGTGAATTATTATTAAATATGTAAATTTTTGTACATATAATGAGTGCGGCTCTATTTTGGCTTTCAGAGTGGGTATTATGACGTTTGGGTGGGATTTGAAAAGAGAGACAGAATGTGGCATTTGCTCGTTTATGATTATTTGTTAATTGAATTTAAGGGAGTATATGTATAGTTTAGTCCATTTGTGGCATATGGCAAACTGTTTCTGTGGTGGTGCGCTTTTTTAAGTTGGGATGATTGAGAAATGTGAAATTCAATGCAATCTGTGGAGAAGACGAGAGCTTTCATATGCTTGTGATTTTGTTCTAAGTTGTGAATGTGCAATTTAGTTCATTTTTGGTACCTGCAGGTTGGGTGATCTTTGCTGGAGAAATTGAGGATTTGAGTGTGTTAATGTTGAATTTTAGCATATGTACAAGTCGAATATGTAGATTTTAGATAGAAGCATTTGTTGAGACTTCTTTAACTAATTTTTATTTCACACCTTGGCTTTTCTTGGTTATCTTCTACTGTGGAATGCTATGGTACTGTTTTCCCTGTTGATGTTAATATTTGTAAAATAATTCTTTTTAATTTTGCTTCTTGAAATCAAAGTCTTATGGTGAAGATGGCTCATATCAAACCTTTTTTTTTTGGTTGAATGATATAAAGGTGCTCTGGGCTGGGTTTGACAAACTAGAGGGTGAGGGAGATGCCTCACGGCGGGTTCTGCTCCTAGGGTATCGGTCTGGTTTCCAGGTTTGGGATGTTGAAGAGGCAGATAATGTCCATGACCTAGTTTCCAGAAATGATGGTCCTGTTTCATATATGCAAATGCTACCAAGACCAATAACATCGAAAAGATCAAGAGACAAGTTTGCAGAAGCCCGGCCACTCCTGGTAGTGTGTGCTGATAGTTTGCGTTCTTGCAGTACTAACAATCAGGATGGCTTAGCAACTGCTTGTAATGGGACTGCTTCAAACTACCATGACTTGGGGAATGGCAGTTCTGTGCCCACTGTTGTTCGATTTTATTCCTTGAGATCTCAATCTTTTGTACATTTGCTAAAGTTCAGATCAGCCATTTATTCTGTAAGATGCAGCCCTAGAGTTGTTGCAATATGTCAGGCAGCTCAGGTATGTTTACTTGTGCATGCATTTTCAAGCATTCATATCTTCTGCCTAATCAACGTGTAAGAATTAAGTTTTTATGTACTGCAGATACACTGCTTCAATGCTACAACATTAGAAATAGAATATGCCATTCTTACAAATCCTATAGGTATGGCATGTCCTAATTCTGGAGGTATAGGCTATGGACCTCTTGCAGTTGGTCCCAGGTGGCTGGCTTATAGTGGAAGTCCAGTGGTAGTGTCAAATACTGGGCATGTAAGTCCACAACATTTAATGCATTCTCCAAGTTTTTCTGGCTTTGCATCAAATGGGAGCCGCATTGCACACTATGCAAAAGAATCGAGCAAGCAACTTGCTGCTGGGATAGTGACACTAGGAGATTTAGGATATAAGAAGTTGTCAAGTTACTGCTCAGAGCTTCGACCTGATTCCCAGAATTCTCTGCAATCATCCAGTCTTGGCAGGAAAGGCAAGGGAACTGCTAACTGTCTTTTGCCAGATGCAGATGATGTTGGAATGGTGGTCTTTTTTTTATCCCTACCTGTACCTTTTTCATTTGTCTGATACTAGTTGGTTCTTTACTTGCTTTTTTCTGATGGCTTGCATTCTACATGGTGGGAAGTGTGACATTCTTCTTTTTAATCAGGTCATTGTCAGAGATATTGTCAGCAAAGTTGTTATTTCCCAGTTTAGGGCACACAAGAGTCCTATTTCAGCTTTATGCTTTGATCCTAGTGGGATACTTTTAGTGACTGCTTCAGTTCAGGGTCATAACATAAATATCTTCAAAATAATGCCTGGACTCCAAGGAAGCTCCTCTGCATGTGATGGTAGTACATCTTATATACATCTTTACCAGCTGCAACGTGGTTTCACAAATGCTGTAAGAGCACTATAATTGCTTACTCAATTTTCTTTTATCACTGTCAGCCATTGATCCATTGGCTTTTATATATTTTTTATTTCCTTTCTCCTTTTGGTTTCAGGTTATACAGGATTTTAGTTTCAGTGATGACAGCAACTGGATTATGATTAGTTCCTCTAGGGGGACAAGCCATTTATTTGCTATAAATCCTTATGGGGGTTCAGTCAGTTTTCAGTCTGACGATGCTAGTTTTACCACAAAACGTAGTGGACTGGGTGTAATGACTAAGCCAGCAGTTCGGTGGCCACCTAATTTTGGTTTACAAATGCCTAATCAACAGAACCTTTGTGTGTCTGGTCCTCCTGTTACACTTTCTGCAGTTAGCAGAATAAGGAATGGGAATAATGGATGGAGAGGCACTGTAAGTGGTGCTGCAGCAGCTGCGACAGGAAGAGTGAGTTCTCTTTCGGGGGCCATTGCTTCATCGTTCCACAGCTGCAAAAGCAATAGTGGCATATTTGCAGGTGGTGGCTCTTCGAAATCAAACTACCACCTTGTGGTTTTTTCTCCCTCTGGATGTATGATACAATATGCATTGCGAATATCAGCTGGTCTAGATCCGACAATTGGTCTGTCTGGATTAGGCACTGCTTACGATTCAGTTCATGAGGGTGATCCTAGATTAGTTGTTGAGGCAATCCAGAAGTGGAATATATGTCAGAAACAAACCCGAAGAGAACGAGAAGATAATATAGACATATATGGTGAGCATGGGGCTTGCGATAGCAATAAGATATACCCTGAAGAAATGAACGAAGGAAATTGTACTCTTACTGAAGGGAGAGGTGTGGTTGAGAAAACAAAGGTCAGTCATGAAGATAAGCATCATCTGTATATTTCTGAAGCTGAACTGCAGATGCATCCACCTCGCATGCCCTTGTGGGCAAAACCAGAGGTATTTCCTTGTTGTGCAGGTTTCTTGAAAAGGCGTTCACATGTGGAATCATGCAGATGTTTTGTTTGATGCGTAACATGCCTCTTGTTGTTGTGCCATTTATTATCAGATATACTTTCAGTCATTGTTGACAGAGGGTTTTAAAATGGACGAAGAAAGTGATCTGAAAGGGGAAATTGAAATTGAAAGGTTTCCAACTCGCATGATTGAAGCAAGGTCAAAAGACTTGGTCCCTGTTCTCGACCATCTCCAGATTCCCAAATTTCAACAAGCAAGGTGCATGAGAAATGTTTTAATGTTTTCATTTTAACTTTTATCCGTCAGGTTTCAAGTTCTGCTATCTGATCCTTTCCTTATACTATCGTGCTAGTGGGATGTCTTATATAAGGCTGTTAGCTAATTATGTTAATTTAAATAATTTATTGGATATATGAATTTAGTAGATATTGGTTCACTTTATTGCAAGTTACTTGGTTTTCATTCAGTTGTTCATTTGGGTATGTGGTTTCCCTGGTCCGGTCTTGTGAAAGCTCATGAAATTTCTTTTCCTTTGTTATGAAGGGTTCACTTATTATTCTTCTTATTTTGTATATTGATTTTTAGCGTACATCTATGAAATCATATGTCGAGGCCATGAAATATATGCAGGGTTCCTGCTGTAGTTAGCAGTGGCAATGGGAGACTGCTGCATCAGAGATCTGTGATGCCAGAAAATGGGAGGCTTTCAAGGAGGAGCAGCTCTGGTGCTCTTGACTCGGTAACAGAGAATGGTGCTACAGATGCCAAACTTAACAATGGGGCCGTTGAAGAGACAGGTATAGATGGTCGTCAGATGCCAATCCAAACCAAGGGCTTTGTAGATAATAGTGAGAGCCCTGAAACCAAAACTCAGCTTGAGATTGTAAATAATAGCGGGAGCTTAAGAATGGAGGCTCAACTCAAGTTTGTAAATAGTAACATTGAAGGGCTGAAAATGGAGAATCATTTTGAAGATGAAGGTGAAGAGTTCAATTAGAGGTAATTTATTTTTCAGTACCTTAGTAGAATTTACGGTGGTTCATAGGTTTGTAATGACCGAGTATATATATGTTGTGATTCAGGTGTGCAGTAATTCTTTTATTCTGCTGGGAGGGGCTGATTAACAGTGTTAATTGTATGTCTGTGGTAGTGGGGGTGGGGGGGCATGACTATGATGAAAGGTCATCCGGAATTGTGGATACTATGTTGTTCTGCTGGTGATGGCTTCGTAAATAACAAAACGAAAGAAAGAATATATTTCCCCAATAATCAGTTGCACAATGTGTAAATAATAGTAGCATCGGATTGTAACTCTCTATATTTTTTTAGTTGTATTCCCATTCTTGTGCAAGTCTTTATGCAGTAAAATCTAACTTTGGTCATGAAAATAATAGTAATGGCGTCGTGCAAGTCTATGGTCTATTTTATTTGAAGCGGTTGGACCGTGCTACCCAAGACAACATCACATTTCTCTGAATATTTTACGGACATATTAAAATGTAAGCAGGAAAATCCTCCGTTTGATGCAGTAGTTGGCAAGGTCGGAGGTCAAAGCACGTAAGTTCAAGTAGGTTGTTCGACGGTCAAAGCACGCAAGTTGTTCGTTAGAATGCTTGGCAGAAAATGTTCTCTATTTTGTTGCCTATTCTAGCCTGTCGAGTGCAGACCATAGTGGCATTTAGATTTAGGAATTTTTCATGAACCCACGGTTAGAATTTACCTAAAATTTGACTTGCGAGGAAAGTCACAATAGATGTGGTTTGTTGTGCTTTTAAGCCACATGGGATAAAATTGTTAAATGCTAATTTTTAATTAAAAATAATAATAAATATATTTTACTAAAAGTTAGTGTTGTCAAATATATTTTTAATTTTACTTATAAATTTAAATAGAATCACTTCAACATAAAATGGATCGTAAGATTTAGAAGGTTATATATTTTTAAATATTTTTTCTTTTGGTTTACAATTTACTTTCAAAAATTTAGATATATGATTGATTATATTAATAATGTGTCATGTAATTAATTTTCATCTAAATTAAATCACTTGATAGCACTTTATTGCCGGCACAATTTAGAAAAAATCAGTTATACTTACAAGGGGAGCTGAACATCATGGGAGAATTGGCTGATTGCTGTTTGATGACCAATTAGTGATAATTCCCAAATCATATTGTACCCCCATTATTAAACCTCTGTAAAAGAAACTGAAGAAACCAGGTTTTCAAATTAAAGGATGCTAACATACTGATTATATAGAGAAAGCTTTGAGCAAAATATGGATGAACGGAGCAACTCTGTTTTTCTTACAGGCAGTCTCCAAGCAATATCTCAAGAAATGATATTAACAGTCATATTTTAATGATTCTATGTCAATGCAAATACAACTCTTATGTAACAAAGATCGTGCATATGAATCACTGAAAGTTTTATGTGAGACATGTATTATAAATGTGCATCGAAATTTGCTTAAAACTTCTCTCCCCAATCCTCTCTCCTTAATTCAATCAAGAGGTGGAGAGGCTAGACCAGATGATGAACAGTTTAGTTTACCCTTCTTGTTTTAATGCCCCATTGTACACCCTTTCCTGTCCTTGTCCACTTGCTTCACATGTAAAAGGTCTTGTAGTTGTACATAATAGAGAAAGATAATTTATTTCATAGACTGGCACCCAGAAAAAGTCTTCAGGATTGTAAGAAAAAAGGGACATGAAGCAAGTTAACCTTATTTTATAAATGAACAATAACTATCTGCCATGCAGTATGGGGATGCAGCTTTACATCGTGGACCCAAAAAAATAGACAATAAACCTCGTATATTGTACACTTGCATTAAGGAATGCATGGGAAGAATATTATCAGGTGAAGATCTGCGTCAAATCCCAATTGAGCATACCTGGATGTCTACTGAGGAGCAAATGAACTTGGAATGATCATCTCTTTTTTTAACCTTACAAAACTGTTCCATCTATTTTCTGCATCTCAATTGGTATTAGCTGCATCTTACCTCCAGCCTGTTTGAAGTAAGGCTGTAGAGTAGACTTGATTTCGTGGTCGCAATTCAACTGGTTCCACCACCGCAATTCTCCACTTATTTCCTTAACAGTATTTGCATTTTGTGTGGTGAGAGGCAGCTCCGTGAGAAGATTGCACTTGATCACCGTAACCTGCTCTAGACATTGCCAAGATTCCTTCTGTCTACAGACAGTCCTTAGCTTGGGAAGGTTCTTCAGTTCCAGATTGCGAAGATTTGGCATAATGGGTTGTGGAGCGAAATTTCTCTCCGAATAATAATTAAACAGCTCGATTAAACTGTCACAGAAGCTTACCTTGATTTCTTCCAGGTTTGGCAGGGCTAGAATGAAGCTACCATATGTGAGCAGATATTTCAATCGTGGACATTGAGTAACTTCCATTAATTTTAATCTCGAAAATCTCAGTCCAAGATGACCAACTAGCTCTGAAATGTTTTCCAAATAAGAAAGATCATGGAGAAAAAGTTCCTCTAAATTTGGTAGCAGGTCATCGTGTGCAGCACATCCTCCTGCTGGCCATAAGCGGCTATTAGATCTTGCTATAGTTAGAGATTTCAAACAAGAAAAGGCACCGACGCTGTATATCACCAAGGTTTCCAGCATTTGATTCATTCCCTGACAATGATTTAGTACCAGAGAACTTGCACTTGTCAACAGCCAACCAATCGATTCTTTGGAAAGATCAAGGCCACTGATTGTCACCCTCCTTTTGTCATGTTTAGTTGGCAAGGAGTTTGCTGTTGGACCTACAAAGAACTGAAATTTTTTTAATCTGCCTATCCAGGCAAGACCCTCGGAGCCTAGAGATGGAATGCCCTCCAATCTTATGAATAGGACAAGTAATTGCTCAAGGCATCCCAGCTCCTCAAAAGTTGTTTGCCCCTCTTCTACTTCCCCTTTCACTCCCCAGTGATAATCACTTAGTGTCATGTCTAGAACCTGTAGAGAAGACAACCTCGATATTATCCCAGCTTGGATTTTCTTTAGATAGTGAGTGCGTGAGAGGTTCAATTGCCTCAAGTTGCTCAAATTTTCCATCCCTCTTGGCAACTCTGTGATACTGGTGGCACACAGGTCAAGAGCTTGAAGTTTAGTAAGGCCTCCAATTGGGGGTAAGTCTTTGAGATAGAAGCAATCCCTTAATACCAGAACACGGAGGTCGTGCAATTGAAGAAGGGAAGTAGGCAGTGATTCTATGTGAGTTCCACTCATATTTAGAACCCTGAGTGATGGAAATCCTTGTAGGAATCTTTCGGGCACTATATCAAGGAGATAATTACCTTGTAGTAGCAAAGTTGATGTCTCTGGACATTGTGTCTCACAGTCAGGCAACTTTGTTATTCTGTTATTCATGAAAGAAACTCTTTTAAGAGAATTCACCAACTCAATCTCTGAAATTTCAGTCAAGCCAGCCCCTGAACGAACAAGGGATTTACATCTATTCTCTAAGGTAGTTGCAATCCATATGGCAACGTCTCGTACTACATCATGCATTTTCACAGACCCTTTCCGAGCACCTTCTTCCAACAAGCAATGGTTCTTCAGATTTTCAATCAAAGTAATTGCCCTGTTGATTGAGTCGTCATAGTTTTCTTGTCCGTCTATTAATCCTTCCGCCAACCAACACCTTACTAGTTCATGTACTTCAATTGAAAAATCTTCAGGAAACAAAGAGCAATATAGGAAACAGGATTTGATGTTCTTACCTTCCAATGTGTCGTAACTCCACTTTAAAGAATTATAGACATTCTTTTCAATGCTTTTGATATATGGCACTGATTTTTGCAGTTCATTCAAAGCATGCTTCCACAGTTTGACCATTGTCTTTCCTCTCATAGCTGTTCCCATGGTGATGATAGCTAAAGGCAATCCATTACATTCTCTGGCAATTGCCTTCGCAAATGGTTTAATGGGATCTACGCCGGCTACTTTTCCTGCATTTTGACTAAATAATTGCCAAGCTTCTTCACTATTCAGAAGATCCACTTTAACTTCAGCGTCTGTCTTCATCGCCTTAAAAACTTCTAAACTTCTAGATGTCAGTATGATCTTTGAACCCACATGATCTTCAGGCCATGGAACTCCCAAACGATGCAAATCGATCATCTCCCAAACATCATCCAGAATGAGAAGAAAGCTATTCTCCTTCAGAAATCTTTCATACAGTCGAATACCTAGCCTCTCCACGCTTTCTTCCATTTTCACATCCAAATTCAATCTCTCAGCTATTTGTGCCTGAACCCGTCTTAGATCCAACTGCTGGGACACTGTAGCCCATATCACCATGCCAAAATGCTGTGCTGAAGAATCCCTCTTGAGACTGTTGTTCAGGTTCTTAACTAGAGTTGTCTTGCCGATTCCTCCCATACCCCAGACACCAATTCTCTTGACTCCATCATCATCCAGTAGTTTCTTAAGTTTAGCTAAAGTTTTTGATGTTGTTGTTTGATCTTGGATTAAAGGTCCAGGAATATGCTCCACTGTTTTTGCTTCAGGATTGGCAATCACTATGCCAGTTGGGAAAGTTCCAGCATTTTTAAGTTCATTGACCTCCTTGAGCATCCTTATCACTTCCTTGCTGCGTCTATATCTCTGAGTAAAACTAAAGAGACATTCAGTAAATTTCTTCTTTTCAGCTGCTGTAGTAGCTTCATGAATCAAATTCACTTCAAGGATAAAATCTTCAACGTCTGTTAGCCATTTTTCCACTCGAGGAGTTGGTAAATTTCCGTCTTTCTCGGCTGATGCAAGTCGATGTTTCAGATCATCTCTTAGACCGATTAGATTGTTCATCTCCTTTTCCAAAGCATGGAGATTTGATTGTATTCCAACAGTGTTGCTAATGTTGGAGCAGATAGAGCCATAGAGAACACGACCGGCTTCTGCAACTACCGAACCCATGATTGAAACTAGTACTTCCATGGCAGAATTTTGGTAAACAAAACAATCAGAAGTTGAAGAAAACTCAAAATCGTAGGAAAATTGTCAGTGTTTTCAACGTCTCTGATACGTTCATCCAAAGAATCAAATGTGAGATGGCCACCGTTGAAACGTTCCCTCAATGTCGTCTAGTCATTATCCTTTTGGCCCAACTGTTGTTTGTCAACTATTGACTTGGGATATATTTCAATGGAGAAGGCTACTACCAGGGTAATCTCACCCGCCGAGAAACTTCTTTTCATCTCCTACGAATATTTACCAAAATAGTTTTTTACTTGTGCTTTTTCCATGAGTGACACATTGCTGTCCCTGAGGAGGACTGTTAACCAATATATTTTTTTTGTTATTTTATTTTAATTATAAAATAAAATTATCTTATTTTATTAATTAAATAATTTTATTATATTAATTATATAAATATAATAAAACAGTCACACTTAAACTTTTTTCCATGCACAAATATTAATTAAATAAATTTCACCTCATGATGTAGTGTCTTTTACTGTTGCCAGAAGACAGAAGCCAAGCCAACTAAGTAATCCCTTCATCTGCCAGCAAGAACTGTGTAAATCACCGAGAAGTTGTGAGTTAGCTCTAGCTGACTTGGGGTTTTATTACTAATTCCTTCCGTTGCCTTCTTGTCTTGTAGCACCTTCGGAAGAGGGATGAGACCTTAAGTTGAGAATGCAGTGTACGTAGTTGGATACCAAAAACAAAAATTTTATTGTTGCATCCCTTACTTTGGTGTGCAACTGCACGTACAAGCTTGCTGAGAAAATTGAAGCTGAGATTCATATAATTTCTATGTTTCTGCATTTTCTGAGTAACTTATGCTGTAGACTGTAAATTTCATTTAGCCTTTAAAGACTTAAAAGAGAAGATAAGCTCCTATCACCTTGTAGTCTACATAAAACTGCAACCATCTATCTACAACTGGTTATTGTGGGGAAACTATCAAATTAAGTCTTCCTTGCCTGCTGAGAAGCCCACGGGCCTCAACTAGAGCCAATACTAAATCACTTGTATTCATTGAATCGTATGAAAACTCTTACCACAATCCTCTACCCTTACGGTGTGTTTGTTTTTTAGAAAAGAAAGGGGAAAGGAAAGGAAAGGAAAAGAGGGGGTAATTTAAATTATTTTATTTATTTTTACAAAAAATATATGAAAAAGAAAGAGAAATCATTTTTCCTCAAAGTAAAGGAATATGAATTCTTTCATAATTAATGAGGAATCCATATTTTAAGGATAAAAAATAAAATATTTTACAATTTTATTCTTATTAAAATATTAATTTTTAATTTTACTCTTATATGAATTTAACTATATAAATATTTATTTTTATTA
>CP135553.1:1713884-1751998 GCA_032402905.1 Khaya senegalensis | reverse complement strand
TATTAGTAAATTAATTATTAAATATTTAAATTTAATTAGAATTGAAATAAAAAATTAATTTATTTTTTAATTATTAAATATATAAATTATTTTATATTTTAAATAAAAATATATTTTTGTCTAAATAAAATATAATGAAATTCATTCCTTCTATTATTCCATTCATAAAACAAACAGAAAAATATATTCATTACCGTTTTTCTTTCTCGTTTCTTTTCTTTTCCTTTTTTCTTTCCTTTCCTTTCCTAAAATCAAACACAACCTTAAGCTTTTTTAATAAAAAGGCCAGATTATTATTTTTTAAGGCCAGAAACTCAGAAATTAAACGAGAATTTTCTGTTTCTTGTGAGATTTTAGAGAGTTCCCTAATGAGATTTGAATTACTTGGTTTGAAAAACTTACTAAAAGAGAAAAGGAATGTGACCCGGTCCTAGTCCCAAGAATTGTACTAGTAAAAGGATTCTACAACTAGCTGTGCTTAAAAGAGGGTCATATAGAGAAGAGAACGCGAAAAAACCTGCGTCATAAAATATAATCTTGCTCAGAATTGTATACGTAAAAGGATTCTACAACTAGTTATATATAGAGGGCTCATATATAAAAAGAGTGGTCATATAGAGAAGGGAACACAAAAAAATCTGCCTCATAAAATATAATCTTCTTCTGCTGGTTTTTCTCTTCTTCCTCTATGGCGGTAACACCAGCAAAGAGTGGTGATTATGCTTCAGGCTCAGCGAAGAGTGGTGATTATGCTTCAGATTCAAGCAGTAGTAGTGGTTCAGAAGAGAGTAGTGATTATAATTCTGATTATGATTCAGATTCAAGCTCAGCAAAGAGTGGTGATTATGACTCATCTTCTAGCAGTAGTAGTGATTCAGATTCGAGTAGTGATTCTGAATCAGATTCAGGCTCAGCAAAGAGTGGCGATACTGATTCAGATTCAGACTCAGCAATGAACGGTGATTATGACCCAGATTCTGGCATTAGTAGTGACTCAGAAGAGAGTAGTGATTCTGATTCTGATTCTGATTCAGACTCGTCAAAGAGTGGTGATAATGATTCAAATTCAGGCATTACCAGTGATTCAGAAGATTTACATTTAAGAGGTTTAAGAAAGTATCGTGTGTGTATGGAGAGGAGTCGGAAACGCACGAAATTGGTGGTTGAGCTGATCAAAAAGTGAGAGAGGAAGGGTTTGTGGGAGAGATGGAGAAAGACGAGAGTTGAATTACTGATGTGGAAGAAGCAGTTTTCACAATTGCATCCTGAAGGAAATAAGATTACAATTGATGCAATTGTTAAAACAGGCCACTTGATGAAGATGAAATAGTCAGTGCTCCAGTTGGGTTCGTTGACATGGAATGCAAAACTCAAACATGAAGGAAGGAGTTTAACATAAATATTCACTCATCATCTTCCCTACCAGAGAGCTAACCCTCTTCTTGCCTCTAAAATCCCTTCCGGAGATCCAACCCACTCCTTTCGTCTGTGTTAGAAATTTCAACTGCTTGTTTTCTTATAATGTTTTCTTCTTATTATTATTATTATTGTTATTCGGATTCCGAAGCTGTGATGTCTTTTTGTTCGTTATTAATTCCTAATCGTATCAAGTTGCAGATGACAACTGTCCTCTGTACAGTATTTTTCAATGTGTTTTTGCAAATTGAAAACAACCAAAACACGAGAGTTGTGGTATCATCGCCTCAATATTTTCATTGTCCCATTGCAATCGGCTCCACCATTATTGCTCTCCTTTTATTTCTTTTCTGTTATTTGCATTCTGATAAGTTAGAGGCCGGTAACTGTTACCTCAATTTTCTGTAGATTTGGAGCTCAATTATCTGTAGATTTGGGGCTCTCATTTTCGTAGGAAATAGCTCTTCCAGCTTGTTATAGAAGCTAACTCTAATTTCTCCCAGCATTTCTCATGGAATTATCATTCCGGAGAAAGTGCCTGAGTTTGGGACAGTTGATCACTTCTATTAGTCGTAGTCTAGAAAATCTTTGGCCTAGATAATGAATGAAATCTGAAATGCTCTCTAGATAATTAAACGATGAAGAGACCTGACAAGTGATTTACATCCACGATGAAAAAATCCATATAGCAACATCACGAACTGCGTCATTCACACTTCTTAAACAGCTGAACCTAGAATTGAATCCAACACTTCCATTCCAGAATTGTTGATAAAAGGGTAGCCATTTAGGAAATTCCAAGGCAATGAAATTGCAGGGAGAATTAATGCTTCCAAGTTATCATGCAATATAAAAAGAAACTACAACTAGAAAAAGCTTAAACTAACTCAAAATGTACTTGAAAATAAAGAATAATTATCTCCCTCATATTAATGCGGAGATTTATTTAATGAATCCGCCCTTAAAAATTCCTATTCAAAAATTTCTCTCTCACACTCACCGATTCTTTAAAAACAATCATAAGATAACGTAAAGAAAAGATGACCGTTCGTGTTTCCAACAGTTTTCCGCCTTCTCAACCATGAATTTTATTTCTTCTTAATTAATTGCAAAGGAAATTTCCTGCTCGTTTCGGTTTGAAGTCTTTCTCTTGCTTGTTAAGTATGCAAAGGGTTACGTGCATATTACTTGTAGTTAACCATGGTCTACTACTAGAAACAGAACTACGATCACCATGTTTCAGAGTTTTTTTTTTTTATATATATTTAATCCTATTATTACTATTTCGTACTTTGATCCTTTAAATTCTTTCAGGCTGTCTCAATTCAAAGCAATCTCTCTGCAAAAAGTGGTAAGTCAATGATCTGCTGTAAAAATCAAAGTTCAATAGTAACGCAATTGTAACACTCTAAATCGTGAATTGGCAAAGAAAAATATTTAATGCACATCCAGTTCAGTTCATTCATAGTAATTCTGCATGATGCATTCTGATACAATTCAAGCAGCTGCAAGATGATCTAAAGTTTCAATTGAGAAAGATAGACTGTGCAATGAACTTTGCTTGGATTGCTCTCCCGGTTCAGCTGTCCTAAAGTTCTTCTGGGTCAGAAACAAGGAAAATAAGCCAATCAGTGAGGGGCAAACATGCGCAATTAATACATGTGAAATGGTTCTATTCAGCTGTTTGCAAACAAAATGAACTTTAAGTCAGAACTATAAGACAGGAAATAAACTAAACTATAAGACTCGAAATAAACTATTTTTGAAGCAATTTCCTTACCTATCTATGTTCTCTTGTCTGCATTATTGAGTGTGTACATGGGTAGAACCGTTTCTGGAGAATGAACTTGGTCGTGTCATCTTCCCATCTAAGATTATTCCACCATTCTAAATCTCCTTTGATTTCTTTTATGGTTTGTACATTGCAGGCTGAGAATGGCAGCTTTGTCAACTTGGGACAGTTGCAAACCTCAATCCTCTCCAGAGCTGGCCAAGCTATTTTCCTTGAACAAAGAAGTCTTAAATTGACCAAATCCCTCAATTCTATTACTCTCAAATTTCTAAGCATTGCATTAGACACCTTCCCTGCAAGAATACATTTCATCCTTTTACAGTCACTAATCCTGATCTCTTCAAGGTTTTTCACGTGTTGAAGCAAAGCAAAGGATATGAGGTTCCTGAGTCTTGGACAATTCACCACTTCTAAGGTTTTTAATCGGGAAAAGCATCCTCTTTTAGCCACCATTCCTTCCAAAATGTGCCCTAAACTTCTTAAACGCCTGAGGGTCAAATGCTCCAAATCTGGTAACATACTTCTCAGGATATTCTCTCCACTTATCAAAGTTGAGATGGAATTACAACTTGATATAGCGAGTGACTTTAAGCTAGGTAGACCACACAAACTATTCTTTGAAAGTAAATCAGATAACACACTTATGCCCCCACATATTATTAGGTCCAGAGCACTTGCATTGCATAATAACCCTTCAATAGCTCTTCCGGTGAGCTCCACCCCTCTGAGAATGACTCTTTTCTCATCTTGTTGAGTGGGTAGATGGTTTGAAAAGCAACTCCTTGGACCAATGCATATGCTGAACTTACTCAATCTTCTCAGCCAATTAACATCAAAGGCTAGATGATCAACCTTGTCTAGCCTTAAGTGAAGAACTGATAGCCGCTCCAATGACAATATCTCATTGAACGCTGCTTTTCCTTCTTCCACGTTACAGTTGGCTTCCCATTTATACGCACAGAAAGACATGTCCAAGGTCTCAAGACGAGACAATCCTGATATGGCTCCAACTTGGATACTTTCCAAATAATGGCAATTTGACAAGTTTAGTTCTCTCAGATTGCTTAAGTTAC
Organism: Khaya senegalensis; assembly: GCA_032402905.1. Taxonomy (NCBI): domain Eukaryota; kingdom Viridiplantae; phylum Streptophyta; class Magnoliopsida; order Sapindales; family Meliaceae; genus Khaya; species Khaya senegalensis. The sequence continues at coordinate 1,747,717 of CP135553.1, read as the reverse complement.
CAATATCTCTTGGCAGTTCTCTCAGTTGAGTGCCAGAGATATCGAGCACTTGGAGCTTATTAAGAGCTCCAAGTTGGGGTAGCTTTTCTAGAGAATAACAGTTTCTCAAAAGAAGAACGTGAAGCTCCTCTAGATCAAGCAGAGGTGGCAAGCAAGTTATGAGAGTGCTGCTTAGATTCAGAACTCTAAGTTTCTTAACTTCTCGAAAGAAGTTATCAGGGATTTTCTTCAGGGGATTACCTTCAAGGAGCAACACTGTCAGCTCAGAGCATCCTATCAATTGACTAGGCAATCTTGTAATCCTGTTGTTTATGAATGAAATCCTAGTAAGAGATTTCTGTAACTTCTGTGGCATTTCACTCAATGAAATGCCAGATTGACAAAAAAATCCACTCTCCTTTGACATCCATATAGCTACATCTCTTACCATATTATGCATCCTCACAGTTTCAATGAACTCACCCTGTTCTAACAAGCAGGAATCTTTCAATTTTTCAATAAAAGCAATCCCTTTATTGAAAGATTCCTCCAGAGTTTGGCTTTCATCTATTAGTCCATCAGCTATCCAGCATTGTATAAGTTCACATGTTCTGATTGAGAAGTTTTCTGGATATAAAGAACAGAATAAAAAGCACCACTGAAGATACTTACTTGGCAAGGAATTGTAACTCCACTTTAGTGGCTGATAGACATCCTTCTCAATGCTCCCGAAATGAGGTGTTGAAAGTTGCAATTCACAGAGTGCATTCTTCCACAGCTCTTTCATCCTTTTGTTCCTCATGGACTTCCCCACGGTTGTGATAGCTAATGGCAAACCACAGCATTTCCTAGCAATCGCTCTTGCTATTGGATTTATGTCTTCTGACTGGACAACATCTCCTGCATTTTCAGCAAACAAATTCCAAGCTGCTGATTCATCTAAAACATTCATCTTGACTTCTACATCAGTCATCATATCCCTACAGACATCAAGAGATCGAGTTGTCAGTAGTATCTTACATTTGGCTAGGTTATCTCCTTGTGGAATGCCCACAATGTCCAAATCAATTTTCTCCCAAACGTCATCTAGAATGAGCAGGAGCTTCTTCTTCATCACTAATCTTTCATGTAGTCTCCAAGCCCTCCTCTCAATGGTCTCTTCCACGTCCAATTCTAGTCTCAATCTCTTAGCAATTTGACATTGAATACCTCTCAAATCCAGGTCCTTTGACACTCTGACCCAGATGACCATATTCAGGGATTCCATCAGAGATGAAGACTCCAATTTGTTGTTCAAGTTCCTAACCAGTGTAGTCTTCCCCACTCCTCCCATACCCCAAACAGCAATCCTTTCAATGCTATCATTATTCAGATATCTCTCAAGCTCCTCGAACTTTTCCTCTGCTGCTCTCTGACCAGAAAGCGATGGTCCCTGCATCCTCTCGACAGCTTTTATGGGAGACCTTTTATCAGTCACCACATTCTGAAAATTGCACAATTCTATGAGTTGCTTCACCTCTTTTCTCTTCTTCGCCACAAATCTACCAAGCTGATAGTGTGAATGCATGTTGCATCCTACGCCGCAGCCGTGCATAGCAATTCTTTCAACCTCCTCGAACATTGGTTGCACTACGCGTTCAATCTCCTCAACTTTTCTGAGCCACATCTTAACTTGTGTAGTAGGACACTTTCCGTCTGCTTCCGCTAATCTAATATCTTCGTCTATTTCATTTTTCCGGTAAGCAAGTTCTTCTAGCTCTGTCTTAAGAGCTTTGTTGTTAGCATTAAATTTTCTAATGATGGCAATCTCTGAGCAAAAGAAGTTTGTAATGAGCTTACCAACTTCAACAACAATTGCACCCAAGGTTTCCATGTCGGAGAGGCTCAAGAGATGCAATTAAAGAGTTTTTATAGATTTACATTGTGACAAAGCACATGGGGAAAGAGCAAGAACAAGAGTTTACCAATTTTGTTTCTATTAGGACCATAGTCCATGAAGGAAGTCGCCGGGGATTTTCTTATTTTGGCGTCAACAAGTTTTATAATTGGTTTTTGTCTACCAAGCAATGTGTAGAAACTTCCCAAAAACCAGCTGGCATAGAGCAATTAAAATTTCCGGTTACTCCAAGAATTGGACCCCTTTAAACAAAGAAACTGCAAATTCGGATGCTGATCCTTCTGAGATGCCCTTGACCGCAAAATGAAAGGAGAATAGATTGTTGAAATTCTAAAAAACACCAGGGTCGACTCATTCATCATTCATAGTCATGTCTAACCAGAGTTGCTGATGATTTTTCTGGTTATTTAACTCTTACAATTTATTAAAAACAAATTAACAGGGGAGGAAAAAAAAAAAAAAACAAAATAGTTGGCAGTGGTTTAGACTAAACAATATACTAACTTTATTGCAAATAGTCAAATATACCATGGAAGGAGTAAACTCAACACAGCCAGTTAGTATTCTTCAAAGCATTCCAGGCAGGTTTATAGTGAATTCTAAATCTTTCTACCACCTGAAATTTAATAATATTAAATTGGAATTAATTATCTTGCTGAATTGTTTTTCGAGTTTAATAAACTAGATTTTAGAGAATGAGTTAACTTACTGTGTGATATCACTTAGTTCCTTCTGGATCGCTGCTTGCAACACGTCAAAAGTGTAGCTTTGCGAACTTTAGCAAAGTTTTATCTTGTGATTCATCTCTTGGATAAATATCCAAAAAATACGTTGCCTCTAACCTTGGCAAAGATTTACGGAGAGGACGGTAAAGAGCGTGACTTATTTGTTGAGCAAGATTAGAGGTTAGATGAGATACCATTGACTTGAGGTGAGTGGTCGTGAAAGCTATGGCTTCATCTAGAATATCTTCTCCACGAATGGCCAGGTATGCTGCTTCATAGAAACTTGGCAATGAGGCCTTGAATTTACCTTCGTTAACTTTGAACTTCTCAAACACATCTGATGATCACATTAAAAAGGTAATGCAGGCGAGCCTAAATTACATTAAACTTACATATATTTAGTTTGATGATGGTGCAATTAGCATATACATACCGCATGAAATTTTGATTCCTTGCTGGCTAAGAAGTCAAAAATGAAGAGAAACAGTGAGGAGATCGTTGTCATCATTGTAAAGGTCGTGATGTATTTGTTCTAATACAGCTTTTCTATGTCCTTCTCGAAGTGGTAAGCCACACCTAACCTTTGAACTGCATCAATCAAGAGCAGTTTCTGAGCAGGCCGTTTATCTTCAGTAGTCGTTATCATCCTCCTTACCTCTTCTTTCAGCGCTTCGTATTGTTCTTGAGTTTTAGTATTCATTGTCTGCACAAATTTCATTTATGATCATATCCCCATAATATTCGATTTATATTTCACATATTATAAGGACAGAAGCCTGCACGATAAACATATATGTCTGGTAATGAATGAGATGTTTTGCTCTGTCTTTACCTTGAAATGAGAAGTAGATGTAAGGAAATAGTGTCCCCATAAACTAGGATGGAAATCTGCAGTCGGATGAACAGAATTCTCGGTTGAACTAGAAACTATTGCTGGAACTTGAGTAGACATCTTTCTTTCAGTTTCAGACGAACACCAAACCACTTAGGACATAAAAGGAGTTGCAGACCACTCTGTTAAATTAATTTACACAGTTTATATTTCTAGTTGGTCCATAATTAATAAATTCACATTAATAAATAATGAAATGCATTTCAGTAAACTGGAATGCGTGGGCCTGGTGTTGGGCTGTTCAACTTTGCTTCCTCACATAGCCCAAATTACCAAATATCCGTTAACATTCCCACGTTGATTTGAAGAAAAGAGACCACTCAATCAAATATTAGAGTTTGACCAGAATTTTGTAACACAGTTCCCACAACCTTTCATCACTTGTGTCTTTAGACACTGTTATCTGCTAAATCAATTTGGTGGTTGTATATGGTTACTTAATAAGTAATAGAAAACCATTGATTCTCTTGACTCAGAGATGTCACACAGCTTCAAACTCTTGACATCGTGCACTAGTCTTTCAAAAGGCAAATTAAAATCCATTGATGTTAAATCTGTCAACTTGAAAAAATTGAAATCTCTTTCTCACCCTCTTCTTCATTTTCTTTATATTTTTTATGTGCACATCGAATTTAAAATATCAGAAATTGTGTACAAGGCAGAGCCTGTTTCACGTTCTCTCCATTAATTTGATAATAAAACCAGAAGAAGATGTTCCTGTGTTTTCACTCCAACAATTCAAGAAAAATGCAGTAGGGAGAAAGGGAGGGAATCACTTTCAGTTTAGAAACGATGTACTGTCAAAGACTAAGGTCTAATTGTATGCTACAAAAGACTTCATGTGATGGCAAAGCTAAGTGATACCAAACAATGCCATTTCATCTTTTATTATTAATATTATTTATTTATTATTGTTGTTGTTGTAGTTGTTTTTTTTCCTTCATATTTAAATTTCTCTCAACTTCCCTCCTTCCAAACCAAGCCAAATCCTATGACCAGAAAGCAAACACACAGGACTTCTTCTAAGTCTCGTGTCTCTTTCTCTTTAACAACCCTCCTCCTGTCTGAAAAATATTAAACTGCATGTAAATATAACATTGGAATACAACATCTAGCCCAAATGCTAAGCAAGGTTAGGTAAATGACAGCAACCTTAAACGCACATCATCAAATCCTTCCTTTTAGAGCATATCTACGACTGGGATTCTTGCAGTTTCTTTCGGGTTCTTCTGTGGCAAATGAACTTACAAATCCTGGAGAAAGAGGAGCAACTCTAGCTAGCCGGGTTTCGTTTGGTTTTGGTTTTTGCTGCTAGTGCAATTTGTTGCTTGATTTTGTTTCTGCTGGGACAAGATGCAGCTTCACATATCGCCAAGTTTGAGGCATGTAACAGTGCTTCCAGGCAAAGGTGTTAGAGAATTTATCAAAGTGAAGGTTGGATCCAGACGGCTTTCATATCGATTGCTCTTCTATTCTCTACTGTTCTTCACATTTCTTCTCCGTTTTATATTCGTCTTGTCCACAGTGGATACCATTGACGGAGAAAGTAAATGCTCTACCATAGGTATGCTTTTCAAGCCATTCTGTTTGATTCCAGTCTTTTCATTAGTTGAAGAAAATTAGCAGGATAGCATAAGCGGCATTCATATTATAGTTCAAGAACAACGTAATTGCAGAAGTGTTAAATAAACAAAAACAAAGCTAAAACATGAAGGATAATGTTATAGATCACGACGTACTTCATTCTAACTTTAGTTTTATGAGTTCTGAAGATATCTAGGAGATATCCAGACAGAACCTCGGTCTGACACTATTATTTATTAAGGATCTCCTCCATGGTCTGTTTGATCATGTGAATAAACCAATCCTAGATGAACACGTGTAGGAAAAATTCAAGGTTCAATTATGTTATCAATATACCTTTGATTATCCTGAGGTTAGAATATCATTAAGCTGCCCATTAAACTTTAATTATCCATTATAGAAATACAACTGACACAACCCACCATGCATATCATGTGATTTTAAGTAAAATATAAGTAAAATTAAACAATTAATTCACCTATGCTCGGTGCATAACTTGCGTCAGTTGTTGGTACCTAATAATTAACAATAAGAAGAAAGAGACTGCATAACGATTGTGATCATCTTTCTTCATTATTTATTTATTTATTTATTTATTTTTGCTTGCTTCTTATGATAGGTTGCCTGGGAAAAAGATTAGGACCAAGGATCCTGGGAAGAAGGCCTGATTCCAATGTGATCCCCTGACCCCTTAACTTCACTGCAATACATTTCTTTCTTGACAATTTAATATAGAAATATTAGGGTTTGGTGTTAATTTTCTTTAGTAATTGAAATATTTTTCGGTTTGTGAAAGGTCCCAGAAGTGATATACCAAATATTAGAAGAACCCATCAGCCTAGATGGATTAAAAGGAAGATCTGATATTCCTCAGACATTAGAAGAATTCATGGCTGAAATAAAGGAAAGCAAATCAGATGCAAAAAATTTTGCTGTCAAGCTTAGAGACATGGTACCTCTCTAACCATATGCTTTTTACTAATATCCAAGACTTGAAGCTGGAATTCAACTAAGAAAAAAATTGTATTCAACAATAAAAAAATGAGTTCAAAATACTATCTAGGAATTCAGGAATTCTATCCTTTGTAGCAAATATGTTAAGAAAATTCAACATTTATTATTTCACAGGTTACCCTCATGGAACAAAGGACTAGAACTGCAAAAATCCAAGAATATTTATACCGCCATGTAGCATCAAGCAGCATACCAAAGCAGCTCCACTGCCTGGCATTAAGGTTAGCCAATGAACACGCCACCAATGCAGCCGCCCGTCTCCAGCTCCCCTCAGCTGAACTTGTTCCGGCCCTTGTTGACAACTCTTACTTCCACTATGTAGTTGCCTCAGACAACGTGCTAGCTACCTCTGTCGTTGCCAAATCACTAGTGAAAAACTCGTTATATCCTGAAAAAATTGTTCTGCACATAATAACAGATAGGAAAACTTACTATCCAATGCAGGCATGGTTTTCATTGCATCCCTTATCACCAGCCATAATTGAGGTCAAGGCGTTGCATCATTTTGACTGGTTTTCAAAGGGGAAGGTACCTGTTTTGGAAGCAATGGAAAAAGATCAACGTGTACGCTCACAGTTTAGAGGGGGTTCATCAGCCATTGTGGCAAATAATACTGAGAAACCTTATGTTATTGCATCTAAGTTACAAGCACTTAGTCCTAAATACAACTCTTTGATGAATCACATTCGTATTAATCTACCAGAGGTAAGTATTATGCTCTTTTTTTTACTCCTCCCTGGAATCTAAAGAATACTCCAATTTTCTATTGTTTTACTGGTTTCCCTATGCATTTAGTATTCTTAGTCTCACTCAATGAATTTTCTTTGCAGTTGTTTCCTAGCCTCAACAAGGTAGTGTTCCTAGATGATGATATAGTTATACAAACTGATCTTTCCCCTCTGTTTGACATCGATATGAATGGAAAAGTTAATGGAGCTGTAGAGACGTGCAGGGGGGAAGATAAGTTTGTAATGTCAAAGAAGTTCAAAAGCTACCTGAACTTCTCCCACCCATTGATTTCAAGCAATTTTAATCCCGATGAATGTGCATGGGCTTATGGCATGAACATATTTGATCTTGAGGCTTGGAGGAAGACCAACATAAGCCTAACCTACCATTACTGGCTAGAACAGGTAATCACCTTTACACATATATTTAGTTCAAAGGAAGAGAAAAACATACTCGCCTAAAAATATTGGAATCATTTTCATCCAACACTTCCAGAACGTTAAATTCTTACTGTACTCTGTATCCCAAAATGCAGAACTTGAAGTCAGACTTGAGTTTGTGGCAGCTGGGGACATTACCTCCGGGTTTAATAGCATTCCATGGCCATGTCCATGTTATTGATCCTTTCTGGCACATGCTGGGGCTGGGATACCAGGAGAATACAAGTTATGCTGATGCAGAGAGTGCCGGTGTGATTCATTTCAATGGCAGAGCAAAGCCTTGGCTGGACATAGCCTTCTCTCAACTTCGGCCATTGTGGTCTAAGTATATAAACTTTTCTGATAAATTCATTACGAGCTGTCATATTAGGGCATCTTAACTTGAATTTTGAGAGGAACTGGCTGATCATATGGATGATAAATGTACTTGTATATGAGATAAAAGGGAAGAGGTAAAAGGAGAGAGTTCTTCACAAAACCGAGGCCTCAATACAGGATGTCAAAGATAACAGCTCCAGGATATTGTTTTTCTGGATCTCTTGTTCCTTTATTCAAAAATTCCGCATCAGAAAACATATTTGACGTTTTATACCGTCAATATTTATCTTAAAGATGCAAGATCACTGATTCTTAAGATTTTGCTGAGAATACACATCAATAAAATCAGGCATCTTTCTACAAGATTGCTTAATTGCTTACCTAATTCACTATGTCACCAGTCTAATGGAAACAAGTTACAAAGGCCTCGAAGCGAGCAGAATGAATCAGGGCCTTGAAGTTTGTAAGCGAAATTCTTATAAGCTGTTTTAGATTCATATTTGGGCATTAAGGAAGGGTATATCATAAATTACTATATCGCATTACAATTTCAAAAAAAAAAAAAATCTGGGCAGGCATCTGCCATCTGTAACCCCAGATAAGCATTTGATCAAATTCACATTTTATATGCTTTTATCTACATAACAAGCAAAGTAGCACAATTTACAAGAAATGGTTGGGTAATCTAATATATTTCCTTTAAAGTGATGATTATATATTGGTAAAACATAACATCTAATTCTGAGATTCAACACGCACATCCTTATCTTTTTGTAGCTTCCCCCCAATGCAAGAACAACGGTTGCTCACATTATAAGCTGAAGTAGAAATTCAACCACCTGATTGAGCTAACATTTTGACCACAACATAAAAAATTGAACAACCTGAATAAAGTTCTCACTCCAATGATTAGAAAGTAATTAATAATAAAATTTGGCGTTAATGGTGAAAATGTGGTTTCTTCTCTTTCTCCTCTGCCACATCCTTGTATGTTTTTCCTTGGATTACGTTCAATTTTGACTTACTTGTATGCAGTTACATTGTTCTCTTCTTACATGAAACCTAGGAGTAGAGTAGTAAGCTTCTTTTGGTGTAAATGATACTAGATTTCCATCATACTTTTCCCAATATCTTGTTTATACATAAGAACCAGAATCCAAAACAGTTAACCAGTTTCAGTGTTACACATAGGAAAATAAGAACATTCAAATTTTAGCCCATAACAAAAGTGCCATCAGATTGAATTGCATCACATTCATTGAGGTAATTCAAAACGCATCAAGTTCTCATTTCATTTATGAAAAACATCAACGAGACATGTACAAGTAAACTTACTTTTTACCGGTTACATTCGACACCAAATCTCTCAAAAACTTGGCTGATTTTGTGATGGGCGAGTTGATAGCCATCAAATTATACAATACAGTCTCAACTTCACCAATCGATGGCCTTGCCTTAAACCTTGAAACTACCTTCAATTCTCCTTCCTCTTCAACAAGAACATTCCATGTTTCACCACTCAAAACCCCATCTCTCACACACTTGAAAATCACTCCTTTCCTATTACTTAAGATTCCCTTAACTTCCAACCCAGTAAACGAATATATCACCTCGAAAGAACCCACAAAACCACTCATATCACCAAAATTTTCTTCCTCTTCAAATCCCCATCTGGGGTTAAAAATCACCACTGGCTTTGGATAAAAATTCTCAGTAACTGTCTTTATAACTGCCAGATGTGACTCCTCTGGCGCCAAAAATATTGCCACATCAGTAGAACTCACAATTCTGCTATCTCCAATCGTAACTGTCTTTATGTCAATGTGTTCAACTTGGCTTAAAGACAGTGATTCGAAGACTTTTACTGCAGATTCTGTGAAGGCAATATCAGGCCAAAGAATTAGAATCTTGACTGGTGAGCCTTTTCTTCTGATGGGCAGGTCTTTGAAGACATCAAAAGCAAGTTGAGAGAGGGAAGACGGTGAGTCATCATCAATGACTGGAATTTCAACACGGAATCTGGGTTGTTTAAGTTTCTTGAGTTTGCCAGCGAGTTTGGGGTTGTTGAGGGGCTTTTCAAGAGTGGTAGAAAGGCAGGTTTTGGCTTGGAGAATGGCTTCTTCTTTGGACGTTGGCGGGGAGGAGGAAGACAGGGAAGACCTAAGGGATAAAGTAGGTGCTATTTGTCGTTTGTAAGGGAAAGCAGAGATATGATAATTGTTGTGACAGGTAGAGGAAAATGGTAAAGATGCAGCAAGGGTTTTGTTTTGTGGAAACGGGGTTGAAGAATTTGTGATTTTGAAGGTTTGCATGTGAAGTTTGAGGAGACTGGAAGCCATTTGAGTGAAGATCAAAGTGCAACTTTTATTAGAAGAATAAGAATCAAGAATACAGTACACAACTCCCAACTAGATAAGATATGCTAGCAAGTTGGAAATGGTTGCAACTTTTATTAGAAGAAGAAGAAGAATCAAGAGTCCAGCGTACAACTCCCAACTGGATAAGATATGCTGGCAAGCAGGAAATGGTTGCCGTTGTATCATGAGAAAATTTACAACCCACACCACGGAGAGAGTTATATCAGTCTTTTCACTTGGACTTTGTCTCCTTTTTTTTTTTTCAATTAATGAGCTCTCAAATGTCAACATGTTTTGAAAATCCTCTGTCCTCAATTGCCCGTGACACGTTTAATTAAATCAGAATTTTCGTACCCATTTACTGATCTATAGATCATAGTACGTTGACAGGCCAAACGTATCGTGCAATGCATAAAATAAAGTTCAGTTTACCTTGGGTTCCCAAAATTGGAACACGCATTGCCAGATAAACTTATTAAAATTTACATGCGAAGCCAGTAACACTTTCAGATAAATACAGAGCTTCAAATACAGTCAGCCACCAAATGATTAAAAACTCCAACAAAACTAATACAGTCGAGAACAATGACAAAACGGATACACTTGTTTGGATAAAAATGCCAACACAAATGATTGCATTTCTAGGTTTGCAGACTTAAGCAACTGGTGGGCGGAGTACATGATCCTGTGAGGTATCCACGGCAGCAGGAGGCATAAACTGCCACATTGCAACTCCAGGGTAACTGATGAAAGGCACCAGCTTGTTTCCAGGTGCTTGGCCTTGGGCAGGATATGCAGCAGCAGGTATTGCAGGTGGGGGAGCCAAGAAACTGGGCTGTGTTTTCATAGTTTTGAGTTGCTGTTCCAACATCTCTTTCTCTGCCTTTAGCCTCTGCTTCTCATCGCGAAGCTCATTCTTCTCAACCTACATAAGAGAAGCAGTTTAATGTTGTCGGAACAAATGTAACCCTAACATTTCCTTGTCAATTTTTCAGTCATCGGTACAACATGCAAATGGGAGAAAACACAAAGTCGTAAAATTTCAAGAAAGCAATCCATCCACAAAAATTCAGATGAAAACTAAGGCAAACTCGCCTTCAACTCTTTAATCTTCTCCTGAAGACTTGAATTTGAGTCCTTCAGCTTCTGGGCTTCACCACGTAGTTGAGTCACCATCCGAACAGCATCAATCAAAATGGCTGCCTTATCTGTTTTCGGAGGCCTCCCAGGTTCCAAGATAGAGCCCAACTCCATAAACCTGTAAATTATGCCAAATTTGAACATTCATGCTTCACAGAAAGGGGGAGAAAGAGAAGGAAATACTAGAAGAAAACAATATAGTACTTGTCATTAAGTCGATCCCTCCGCAATTTCTCCCTACATGCCTTGGAGCTTGATAAACTGCATGATTCAGATCTAACTCTGCAGCAGGAAAATAGGGAGAGATAACATTCCTCAAATAATAACATATATCAGTCTCATTGAGGCATTGCTACCAACAGTAATTTAAGAGGCGCTGGAGCTGTTTAGAATCTAATGTCATCCAACATGCACAAGCCCTTAACTATATGAGAACCCAGATAGCTCAAACAAGTCACTAGATTGATTGAAAGCTATGACAGCTCCCAGCTACCAAGAACGTTTCACTAGAAAAACTCTCAATACAATTTTAGTTCAATATCTCCAACTCTGATCCCCAGGGAACCATTCATGCACCAATTTCATAAAATCATAAACATATATAAATCTTAAGAGTAAGGTAATAAACAAAGGAAACCAACAAAATAATAAACAAAAAAGAAGGAAATTGTTTACCTCTTTTTTGAGCCAGCTTCCTTGAGGCCATCTGAATCCCCATATGTGGAATCAATATCAACACTACAAACAGATAATATCATAAAAAGAAAAATTAGTGAGGAAACAAACAAAAACAACAAAATTAAAGTGCAATGCACAAGGATATATAGAGGGATCTTGCTCACCAATGAAAATGGGCAACATAATTTTTCACAAAATTTTAACAGAGGACAGGAAAATGTACATAGCTTCTTCTTAATCAGTGCTAGATAAGTTAAATATCAGTTTAAATATACAGGAATTCCATAATCTCAAATATACATTAATCAGATTCAAAGATGAGCAAGTACTACATCTCCCAAAATCTGGTGCAACTAATTTCCACAAAATGTTTTGATGCACAAACATGACCCAGAAAGCATCTTTTTCCCATCCTTGACACAAGTAATCAATCATTACAACAGGATAAACAAACATTACTTATAACAGCTAGTTAAAGGCTAAAAACACAAACATGACTCTTACTCTCACATTATAATTTTCTGCCTTCAGTCCCGCAAACTGCTCAATCTCTTTATAGATAAGAACATTTAAGTAGGTGCTTGGTGGGAAATTCAGTCATAGTATTCAAATTTGATAGAATTAGGGGTTGTCTTCTGCAGAAACATTAGGACTGAAATTTTCAGTTCCATTCATATTCAATTCCAAAAAAAAAAATCTAGTGACTTCATTTAGGCTGCATTTAGCAGCATGGCATTCAGCCATCAAATTCGAATAGGATGGAATAGAGGTTCTCTCACTCAGAATAAAGAACAGCATCTCCAATTCCAGAGGTTTAAATAATTCCATGCTGCCAAACACAGCAAACAAACGCTCCTATACTCAGACAAGAATCTGATTGTCAAACAAACCCCATGACTAACCATGCACTTGAAAATAAGACCATCAAAATTAACAAACGAATGGCCTCAAATCCATTACATGAATTTGACATAGTATATACTAGAACAAACTAATAACAGTTAACAAAATTTAAACTTTATAACTCTACCAAAATCAACTTGCTATATACAATTCTTTGCTCCATTTGACCGCAAATTTCCAGCAAGACACTCATCTCTCATACCAGCAAAAGAATAAACATGGGATAAAAGAACAAAGGATTATCGAATTTTTAGTTTTGTATGCTCTCCATGAAAATCGACCCAATATGACATAGTTTTACACTACAATCTCTGAAAACTTCAAATGAAAAACAATTATACCAATAAAGAACCTATGCTTTTAGCAAAAGCACCTGACGTTAGACGGCCCACTGATTGGCTGAACGGTCCAAGTAAAGCCAGAAGCAGAGACGGAGAAATTGCCATCCGGGACAGTGATATCGTCGATCAAGGGGTAATCTAACAGCCAATTGGTATTTTCCGGAGAAACCATTTTCGTTTTCCCTAGAAATCTAAAAAGGCTTTCCGGCGGAGAGAAATTTTCCGGGGCCACAAACAGGGTTTCTGATGGAGAGAGAGAGACAGAAACAGAAGGGAATCTGAGCGTGGAATTTTGTTTATGGAGGAATTGGCGTGGCAAGTGGTGGCGTGCGAGTAAACGGTGTTTCTGTGTCCGAATTTGGGCATGGCTTTTGGGCTTGAGCCCATTTTAGTTGAAAAGGCCAATAGGTAGGACCCACCGAAGCATTTTGATGATGACCACTAAGATTTTATTACTTCATAATATCTCTATGTGTCAACGCCGTGTGGAAACGCTGCTCCTCTTTTTCACTTTTGCAAGTGCGTTGGATAATACGAAGTACAAGATAGATGACGTGGAACGGAAGCATTGGTCAACAGAGATGTGCTCAAACAGTCAGGGTAGGGGATAGGTGGCCTTAAGGACTTCTGCTCCACCTCTTCGGCTGCGCCGAGGGATGAGGTGGGACCCAAATCCAGACCAAGTGATAGGCCTCTGAACTTGGCCCAATATCTGTTGTCCTTCGTCGGGCCTGTCTCACATTCACCGGCCCAAGCATTGAAGTGGCTGTTTGGTCACACTCAACATCAATGGAGTGCTTCTCTTCCTGTTTATGGATAGGCAAGTAATCATAAAGTTTTGAGCACACGAGGACAAAATGCCAAACTCGAAATTAGATGTGACCAAATGACCAGACTATCCGCAACAAGGATATACTTCTGGTGGTCAGTAGCAGGCCAACACTATCTCAAACGGATATAACTGCTGAAACCTGCCAATTTCTTGCTTTATCGGAACTGCCAACTCAAAATTCTTGTGCAATGGCTCGCTTAGCAAACTTAAATGGTGTATCTGAAACCTTACCAGCCATTCCGAAGCTTCCCAGATTACAAAACTCCAAGAGGAGGCCTAAAATTATTGGACTTTTAGGTAACAAAGCTGAAAACTGTCAAGAACAACCTATGCGAGCTACAAGAAGAGTGGCACTAAGCCTTGCCTCTTTAGCAATTATTGGAACTACTTCTAGCAACGGAGTCTCTCTTGCTGAGAATAATGGTTTCTGGATCGATGGCCCTTTACCTGTACCTCCCGTATACAACAGTAAGCAATTTGCCGTTTCATTCAGTTTCTGGTTTTTATATAGTTTTGCTTTACTATAAGTTCTTATTTATGTTTTAAAATAACAGATATTGCTAATGAGAAAACGGGCACTCGTTCTTTTCTAAAGAAAGGAATCTACATGGCAAATATTGGAACAAAAGGCAGGATGCATAGGCTAAAAAGATATGCATTTGATCTAATAGCAATGGCAGATTTAATTGGACCAGATACTCTTAACTATGTCAGAAGGTACTTAAGGTTCAAGTCCACATTCATGTACTACGATTTTGACAATGTTATCTCAGCATCAGCAGTTGACGATAAGCAACCTCTCACTGATTTAGCTAACAGATTGTTTGACAGTTTTGAGAAGGTAAATCTATATATTATTGTACAACTTCAATCTCTCTTGAAGCCGAAACTTTAAGCAGATATTAAATGGTAAATTTTCATACCTTGACAGCTTGACGTTGCTGCTAGGACAAAAAACTTCCCAGAGACACAATCATATTATGCAGACACAGCTGTTATTCTCCAAGAGGTTATGGATCGATTTCAAATGGCGTAAATTTGCAGGAAATCTGCTTATGTAGTAGTATTGGCAAAATCAATCATGTGGTCAACTGACCGCTAAATGTGCGCATTGCAGAAGCAACTTTCTTTTGTTTTCAAAATACATGTTCTATCAGTCGTACTACTAAAATTATGCTCCGAGGGTTGATTTCTATTCAAAGGTCTGAGTCATATTAGATACAAAAATATGGAATTCAATCACACATAAATATAGATGGTATTCTTCATTGATACACTGAGTTTTGTAAGCAAAATGTTAGAGAAATCAATCTCGGATGAAGTGATACAGATTAAATGGGCTGAAAGGAGAGTCCCTCCACATGATACAAAGGCAATGATTTTTTTTGCTATACAAATTGCACGCAACTCTTGTTAGAATCACGATCATCTCCCAATTTATCAGTACTACTAGTGACATAGATACAGACAAACCGCAAGTAGAGAAGAAAAAAACTCAAATCTTCTTATGTATGTCGTGAAAGATTAGCCGTAGCTCAAGCGAGAATCTGAAGACCGCATGTTAGTTTGGCGCCGGGGAGTCCCTATCTCACAAGCATTAACCCTTGCAGCAAACCGGAGGGAGCAAAGTGACTCACTTGCTGAGGAAGGTTCTGGAGATATATTTACAAACATCAATGTCTTCGAGTCCCCTCCTAGACAGGGCTGGTTGACAATAGATTCAAAAAATATTAGTAGAGGTCATGGGGTATGATCAAAGCTAGAACTTATCCACTGATACAATCGATTAGAATCAGAAACGGAATGAAGAATCTTCAGTGTTTTGGGCCAATAATATAGCTAGCCCTTCAATCTTCCATGCACACCAACTTCACTATATATTGAATAAACTTTCAAGGTTTGTGATACTTGTCTTACAAGGTTATTTTTAAGACGAGCTTAGCAAGAAATATCTTCCTACCAAAAAATTATTTTTTATCATTTTATGTTTGTCTGCATTAAGGTTCACTTTATTCAGAAAGTAGACTTCATATGAAGTAATAGAAACAAATATCATAGAGTGAAATTTTAAGTCAACCATCCACATATAAACCGAAATTACCTGAAGAAGATAAGTTAGCTTTGAGTTCCTGAACGGTACATGGTCCTCCTTCTTTGCCAAGGCAAATATGACATCACTTAGAGATGACAAACTTTTATTAATAGCCTAATCAAAAATGAAAGAAAAAGAACTTTAGTTATCTAACATGCATGATGAAAAACAAATAACAATAGTGAACTTATATCAATATGTTGAAATACTTGAGTTTCTTTCAGTCGGTCCCCAGTTGAACCACTCTTAGAAAGACGCTCACTCCCAGCAAGATCAATCAGATTCAAGACACCTTGTACTTGTTGTTCAGTGCTCTAGTAGATAAAAACAACAGCCAGTTAATAAGATATAATAGTTACAGTCAAAGTGCATGAGATAAAGAGAGCATGAGTACATATTTTGGGATGTTACAAGGAAAAGGGTGATATACCTCGTTAACACCAGATATCCGCAAAGTGAAAACACAGTGGCTTCTAGATGATTGCTCATTCATCTGGGTTTTGCCTACAGACCTACATAAATACAGTGGCTTCAATCAAAGAAAAATAAGTTAACAGACTTAGATGCAACTCAAGGACGACAGTCTATTTCCCTTAATAAAAATTCCTTTTTCTGTTTTGATACTTGTTAGACATGATGAAGGTCTTTATTCCAACCAACATAATCCATTATGCCAAAAGTTTCATCATGTCTAACAAGCATCAGTAACTCTAAAATGGCCACGCATATAGAACAATGATGAATCATGGAAACATATAATAGAAAAATGGAAAAATAAAAAAAATAGCTATCCTGATAAGCTTCTGGAATTATTTCTTAAAACATCAGCATCAACAGTAAAAACATGCGTATTCTAGACTAGTTACCTGCTCTGTGCAGCCCGATCTAAGAGAAAGGAAACCTCCTTAGTACTGCAGACATCCACAACAGTAAGGTCAGAGACATGTGTGTTTCCATTTGCATCATGTTTAATTGAATATTGTTTTCCAGCAGTGCCATTTTCCATTCGTGATGCATCTCTATTTGTTGATAACAGATCTCGGATTGTTTCATTGTATATCTCTAACATGGACACCTACAGATGTTTGTAAAGTTGAAATCAAAACACTTTTTCAAGCAAACAAACGACAAACAAAACTATCAGAGATCAGTAAGATCTTACCTGCATTTCATATTTCCAGCCTTGAGGTAGAAGAGATTGCCTAGTTTGAAATATCTGTTCTAGTGACCGTGGTATTAGACCTTTTTGATCTGGATGTCCAGGCTTCCCCATCATGGTATAGGTTTTACCTGAACCTGTTTGACCATAGGCAAAGATGCAAACCTGGAAAAAAGAATAAAGAACTATTATCTCTCAAAGAAATATCTGAGGAACTAGTGATATGGAACTTGCATATTTGTCAAGTTCCCTGCTAATCAGACTGCATCAACTAACCAAAGAAATCATCAATCCAAAAGATTATGGTGCCAATTTGACCCAAAATGATTTAAAAGTGAGTCAAACAAATCATCTATCCAAGAGTTTCATATGTGACAATTTCAATTATCATCTAGAGACAAAAATGTATAACAGGCATATAAGAGATGAAGAATATATTCTAGCCATTTTTTTTATTAAATAGTATGAATAAACTGAAAAAATATTTGAGTTTCCCTGTAGAGATATCAATAAAAAGTTTAGAAAAGTATGCATAGTAACCAAGGTGACACATAAAGGTACCATAGAAAACACATTGCATGAACACATGTATAATTTATATGAGAAGCAACTTGAAGGCAGTTAAAATCACCTTATACCCATCAAGAGCACTTTGAACAAGTTGAGAAATTTCTACAAAGACATCCTCTTGAGATGCATCAGGCATAAAAACTCTATCAAATGTGAAACAATGCTTTTGCCCTGGCAACAATATTTTCATGAGACAAATTTTTTTATTGTCAAAGTTCAATTGAAAGATCTTTATCTATGATTATTTTGTGAGTGCAGTACCATTTTGTGTTATATCAATGCTCCGTCCAAGAGCTTCAGTTGATGTAGGATATGATATAATTTTTCCTTCACTGCTAGAACTATCATCAGGCAGTAGAGGCCGCACTCTACAAAATACACGAATGTTCCCCTTAAGTTCCTGTGACATAAGAGATTTGTTTTAAGTAAATACATTTTATATTCTCATCTCATAAATAAAGCATGAGAGTATTACCAAGATGGTATTATGTAACTTTTTGCGTAGTTTCTCTCCTTCAACGAGCTTATATTCTGCATCTCCCAGACGACTCCATAACTCATTTATGAGTTTCTTTTGCTCTTCAAATTCAGTTCTTGTCTCCAATGCAGATATATCAGACACCTAAAAGAGGAAGAAATGTGATTACAACACTAGGTCAACCAACAGACTAACATGGTGAGACAGCAGAATAGCCACATGTAGAATTTTTGTTAAAATAATGGTAAAACCTGCAACTTCTTCTCTGCAGCTGCCAGCTGATCCGACAATGACCTTATCTTATTACTTTGTGATGCACATTTTTCCTGGTAAAGAAACCAACGTCTCAAGAAAATGTCAAGGGAAATGCATGAGATGTTCCCAGAGGAGCAAATCAAACAAAAAGTTAAAACAAACCTCTAGTTCATCTGAGCTCAGTGCCAACTCTTTATACTTAATTACATCTGCTGTTAAAGCTTGCACTTGTGATAGCTGGCGATCACGATCATCTCTAATCTGTTGCAGTTCCACCCTCAGACAGGTAACTTCATGCACCAAAGCATCTTTTTGTTTTATAGCCTCATCTTGAGAAGCCTAAATTTTTTTTGAAGATATCAAGATGGAATATAAGTAATAATAGAAAATGAATAATCTATCTTTTAGCTCAAAGTTAAAGACAGGAATGAGCCAAATTCATATGCACTCCAATGGACATGCTAAACAAAATTATACGTCTTAAATGACTGAAAAGACTCAACCAAACTCCAAGGAACTATCCAATGATAATGATGCTTTAAATTCACAAAAGACATGAACAAAAAGATCACATAACTTGGCAATGTAATGTTCTTTAAAAATTTTAACCAGGCTTCACATAAACATGGAAGTCTGGGTGAGATAAACAGGTATAAAATTTTCAGATGATTTCTTAACCATTTTCCTTAGAACGCGGCTGCTTGTGATGCTAGGTTACTTGTTTAAGTCGAACTATTCATCATTCACTCGATCTTCTTCCAGTATTCAGGTTAATTCTCCCTTCCAGGCTGACATATGTATTCAAGTTATAAAATTGAAAATGAAATATGCATTTCTGTCAGCCGTTTATGGCAAAACTATTTAATATACATAAGCTTCAATTTTTATCTGGACAGGGGTCAACTTATTTTGCATATTTGTGGTTTGCTAAAAAATTTTATGCCTGGGTTTAAATAGTAAAGATCTTCAAATAGATGACATGATAATCTAACTTCTTACAGCCTCCTTAAGCAGTAAATATATGAGTTTTATTCAAACTTCATGCAAATCTCCTCACTAAACCACTTGTTGGGTCACCTTATCATTTATTCAATTAAAGCTGATGATGCATTTGATTAATCATCAATTTAAAATATTTAACATGCAAATGCAATTATTCTTAAGTTCAGCTGTTTCTCAAAAATGTTCATGTCTTCTGATATTTTTCTTTATCCCTGCAAAAATTATAACCTGCCTATACTTTATGAAAGTCATCCTTCAATAGACGAAGAAAAAAAGAATACCATGCAAGGAATAGAAACTCACTTTACATGAAGAAAGTTGCTCCTGCAACGATTTATATTGACCCCTAAGGGTGCTGAGGTTTTCTATTATAGCTGATTTTTCTTTCTCTCCACGCTTAATAGATTCATGAGCTACATCAAGATCTTTCTGGAGTTTAGTATTGTAATGTTGTAAGCTTGAGTTGTACTCCTGTAGAAGCTTGTACATATCATTTATTGATGCTATCTGCAGAATGCAGCAAAACCTTATCAACAAATCAACCAGGATAAGGTCATAACAAAGTCAAAAGGCCGAGGCAAAAACTGCAGGAAAGAACCACAATGACTTAAAATTATGTTTGTTGTATTACCCTTTGATTAGCACTTTGGAGCTCCTCTTGAGCTTTGCCAAGGTCTTCTGAGAGAGAAGCATGTGATCTCTCGATATTGAGTCTAGTCTCCTTCTCTCTTGCAAGAGAATCGACTGCAGCCTAATTGTTAAAATCCAAAAGATCAATCACTTATTTAAAAAGTTATCAACAAAACAAAATTACAAGAGAGAGCCCGCTTACCAACTTATCTGATTCTTCTTTTGCAAGTTTCTCTTGTAAAGAAGCAAAACTTTTTCTCAACTCCACAATTATCAAATTCAATTCCTCTTCCTTGTTTTTCAAAGTCAACTCTATATCCAAGCACATCAATTTGCATTAGCAAACAGCATAAATAAGAAGACACTGAAAATGAAAAAATTATTCATACCTGTCTCCAAGCATTTTTGTTCAGTCAATTCCAATGCATTCCTTAGCCTCTCGTGCTCAAATGCATAGTCTCCCTCTAGCTCTTGAAACCACTTAATACAAAGCCTAAGCCTCTTTATGTAGTCCATCATATTCTCACATCTCTCCTAAATTCCCAAACCAAGTAATTAAAACAATTCCCATCTTAACAACTAGTACCATCATGAAACTAAAAAGGGGATCGAGCTCAACTGACCTTGTAATTGAACTTGTTCTTGTATTTCATTCTCTCATTCAATAAAGCTTCAACATCCTCCCTTGTAAATTCAATGGTGCCACATTCAGAACCCGCATTGCTAGCCGGATTGCTATTGAGGCCGAGATCTTGGATCCCATTTACTACGGAAAAGGCCTGCCGGAACCTGCCATTATTTGCTGTGCCAACCATTTTTTCCGCTCCAAACTTTTGTTCTTCGTCCAAAGTCACCTCATCACCACTGCACTTCTTCTTCTTAAAAAAATAAAGGAAAAAACACAAGAATTTAAAGGTTAGGAAACACAAGTAAGGTGGACAAAAACACTAAATCGAAATCAAGTCTTGATAATGAATACCCCCACCATGAGCATACTTCTAAAAAAGGAAAAAGGAAAACACAAATACACACAGAGACACAAAATTAACCAGAAGAAAATTTAAAACTACTATCAACCCCAAATTAAAAAGCAAAGTTAACACATTAATCTGGAAAATTTTCCCATTTTTTTGGAAAAGAAAAAAACTCAAGATTTCACAATAAAGACTGCCGAGAAAGAAAAAAATAAAAAAAACAAATCTTTTACCCCCACTATGGAAAACGAAGAAGACCGGTTAACAAGAGAAAGCTAAAGAACAAAACCCAAGTCTTGAATTTTTTTTAATACTTTGAAAAAAGAACTTACATTGGAGGAAGCGCTTGGTTTTGATATGTTGCTAAGAAGTGGAGGCTTGTTCTGGTTATTAGAAGCCATTACGAAGGTTTTTAGAGGAGGTGAGTTTGGTTTCAGAAAAGTGGGGCCATTGATTGCATTCGAAGCTACCGTTGCTAATCACAGCCGTTGCTTTTACGATCAGGGAGACGATGGATGATGAAGAAGCGCTGCACTGTCCCCTGCCACCAACAGTGAAACCAATTCTTTTCTTAAAAAAAAAATTGAATATTAAACCAATTAAAAAGGTTTTAAGGATAGTTTGGTAAATCCACCTATGATTATTATATTCTACCGTTAGCGTTTTGAATGTTGTTTTGTTTTTTAAATGAAAGCTGGCGGTACCCTAGGCTATGTAATACCGAAAATACCCTTAATTTTATATCTAAAATTGCCCGTTTGTTGCTTGAATGTTCGGGGGGACAAAGATGTCAATTCACAATTAAAAAAAGGGTCATGCATAAAAAATATATAAGACAAATGACAATGAGAAACAGAATTTAAAATTTGATTATGACTAAATTTGGAGATATCATGAACATGATATTTGAATAGAAATTTGGTGAAGGCCGGCTCCCAATCCCAACTGTATCAACCATAAAACTAAACCTTCAACGACCACAAACTAACTTACATAATCAGTTAGATCTCTCCAACTAACAAAAATTATTCAAGAATCATACAAATAATAAGATAATACAACAAGTTCTTAAACCAAGCAAGTAATACCATTTTTGAAGTGTAAACTCTTACCTAAACATACAATATGCTTTGATTAATTCATTAATTAATTGATTAATAGCATATACTTAGTTAGGAATGGAACTCTTGTAAAATAATATTTGTTAGGTGAGGTAATTACCAATCAGTAACTTAAACTCTCAGTCTCCATTAATTCTTAGCTTAAAAAACTTGTAAATTTTCTTGTCTGTGTGTTGTTTTCTACTAACTTACACCAAGTAAAGTCTTTAGTCTTTCTCAGACTTTTTTTGTTTTTTCTCTTGCGTCAAATGGGTGCCAAGAATTTTCATTTTACTTTTATAATATTTTCCCGAGAAAACTTTTTCTTCACTCTTTCTTTGATGGCAAACACTTGCAGACACAGAAAAGGATTTAAAGTAACCATCGCACAGGATGCAAAGTTGTTGGCATATCCATTTTGTTCTTGGTGCCCTGCTTCATTCATGTGGTGTGGTGTTCATTTTCTTCTGCTCTTTTTGGAGACTTCTTCATCAGCCATGCATACCCATATTGACTTGTTTAGAATTTTTTCACTTTTGTAGTCTTATTTCTTAAAACTTTGCATCGTAGCTCGAATTTCTTAGGCTTAAATTTGACACCCATCAACGTATTTACTTTTATTTGATTTCTTAGAAAAGTTTTGTGCCAAACCTGTAGGGTTAACATTTATAGTGATAATAATGAGATGATACGCTAAATGGTCACTTTCCAGCTTAACAAAGGAGATTGCAATCTTCTCTCTTTGGTCTTTACCTAATGGAGAAAAGACCCGGCATCTTTCATATTTCTCGATCGATCCAAAACCAACTCAGCTTGTGTGTTTAATGTGTATTCTTGACTTCTTGATGTTCGTGGGCTTGGCTTCTTGTTCTGCAATTGATGAGAGAAATTAAAATGTTTTTATCAATGCAAAGATTGATAATGATTTCTTGATTTTGATGGTTAAAGTACTTCTATATATGGTACACCAAGGTAATATGCATGTATATACATCGTTGCATGCATGTTATTTACATAATTGTAATCCTTGGTGCAGGGAAATTGCCTCTTTGCCAAGCAATATTGAAGTTGTCCAACTCTACAATAATTCTAGACTCCAAACACATGATTTTGGATTAAATTTCAATTATGTTAATGAAGAGCATGGAATGTAGTAACAAAGTAAAGTTCAACAATGACAAAATTCTTGATATTTCCCAAGTGATAATCTTCTACCTAGTTAAATCTATCTTAGATACTTTGGCTTAATCAAACATTAACCACTCAATTCCTTTATATTTTATTGAGTGGTTGAGAGAGAAGGGAGATATAAAAATGGGAATCACATTATAATGAGTCAAAAAAAACAGCCGAAGAGCTTTGAATCTAGAGCACGGTCACACTGGGTGGATGCCCATGAGATCATATAATAAGCATTGATCCTAATCTTGTCGTTTGTGTCATGCAATTTTTCTAGCTAAGAAACTAAGCACATGGCAAAGCTCTAGAGCTGTGGGAATCCAATGGTGAAGTGGCCGGTTGAGGGTCAGTTGTTCTAGTGCAATTGTTTAACTAGTTCTAGGTTCCAAGATTTTGGAGCAACACGGTTGGCCTGCAAGACAGACTTGAGCAATATATTTGCTTAATTATGGTGGACGTTGTGCTATTTAAGAATGTGATTAGGTAAAAAATTATCTAAAAACAAAAGAAGAAAACAAAGAAATCAAGACAAAATGAGAAGTTGTGGAGATGCGGGGTATCGATCCCCGTGCCTCTCGCATGCTAAGCGAGCGCTCTACCATCTGAGCTACATCCCCTGCTTGTTGTTGGTTCTTCCAAGGTAAATATTATCTTTTAAAAGTTTTCTTATAAATACCCTTTTTGCTGACATCCTATTGTTAGGAAGTTTCTTTATTTTTGTCTTCTCCATGTGTATGTACTTTAACAGGAGGGATATCTCTCCTGAAAGTTCTTTGCAATTTGGTTTTTTGGCTTATTAATTGAGTGAAGGAAAAGAAATAGGAGTTGAGAGGTGATTATGAGATAGACTGTGCATGATGGTAAGTCAAGAAACAATGCCACATGTACATAGACTGCATAATAATGACATGAGGCTATCAAAAAGGATGGGTTGCAGGACTAGAATTCGAAATGGCAGAATTGGTACTGGATTCAGTTCCAATTGTTTTCATGAGACTGTAACATGTTCGAGATGGCGAGACAAGCTCTGTTGGGTCATGAGATAGAGTAAAAGTTAATTAAAGGTTTATCCGGTCTGCAATAATAACTTGAAGGAGCCCTTTTTTCAGACCAAAATTAAGACTCAGGTTCAGGTTTATACCAAGTTTATCTCTGGTATATATCAGATGCTTTTGAAGATATATATAGGAACAATTTTTCCACTCTTTCGTTAGGCACCAGACAGAGTGATTGACAACAGTCTATTAACCTTTTGCTTCAATTCCATTGACAACAATTGTTCATTTGTGTATATTCTCTTCCAGAACTCATTCCTATTTTCTTTTCCACTCTAGTTTGCTTGGGTTACTATTACCAATTAAATTTTCCCTGAGATGATCGAAGCAGCATTTTTTTCAGAGAAAATTATTTCTATTCTTCTGTCCGTGGGGCAACCCACTAAACTACTCCACAAGTATTTGGGATAGCATCTATTCTTCTGTTTTGTTGATTCTGCAAATCTAATCTCCAGAAGTGGAAAAAGTATGGTCTCTGTTAAAAGAGTGGCAGTAAACGTAGCTTGAAAGAGGGTGTCAATTCACAAAGTTGACCAATTTATGTCCTAACAGATGGCCAATGATGAAAAGGATAGGACCAGTTATCCACTATCTAATTGGCAATATTTCATTTGGTTTCACTTTTCAGGATTTCCCGATTGATTACAGATCTAGAACAAATGCTTGCTTGTCCATCTTCATCATTCACCCCTTCAACAAGAAACCATATTATCTGTCATCCCTATTCTTATTTGACTTGTTTGATTATTCTTCATTGAAAGTAAATCTACTCTCTGATTACAAGAATTGTACGAGACTTTACACATAATCTTACATGCCCTGTGTCATATATGTACTCTAATCATGTAAAAATATTTCATTTTTGTTAAGATTGAAAAGTTTCAAATTAGCAATATCCATCTCCCATCTCAACTTACATGGATTCAGATTCTTTTGTCGTGTTGCCATTTCCTTGGGAAAAATCACTACTTGAAGGGTTCTTGGGGATTCGGATTTCTAGAAGTACGTCGTTACTCAAGAACACCTCTGTTCTCCTCCAGTCTGCATCTTCCGGCAGTTCAAGCCTCCGAACATACCCATGTTCCCACCAATGGCCACTTCTCCAGTCCTGTGTCTTTGGCTCTCTTTGCTCCTTCCATTGCCCGATGATTTCGAAAATCTTCCCATTTTCGACAAAGATTTGTACATGGTTTTTCCCAACTCCTGCTTTCAACAATCAAAGCAATAGTATTTTGACTTTACAGAATACACAACCAATGATTTCTTTAATCATTCAGTTTAAGACTTCCAAGTGCCCACTTGTTCAATAATAACTATCTATAAGCATGGAATAATGCATGTACTCCTTATGTTTTTTTTAATTTCGGACTCGTTGGTTTATGATCGTTATTTTCAAGATCAGTCTATAATTCAAGATTGGCAAAAAAAGTGTACTTGAGACATTTACCTGGTAGTTCTGCTTTTAGTATATAAGCTTGGTCTATCTGAAACCAATCAACAGAACTCTGGCCAGTGGTCCGAAGATGAGATAACAAGATATCTGACTCGAATTCCCATAGAGGAAAAGCATCAGAAGGATCAAAGAATTTTCCGAACAACAATGGACTGAACAGAGAGCCATCACCAAATACCTTATGCACAGCTGGATTTCCCTGAGAGAGAAATCTTTTGAACACGTCTTCCCGTAACCCAACACACCATTTGTGTAGAGTGCGATCATCTGTATAAACCTCAAGCTTTATGCAACTACTCATTCCAGACTAGAAAACTCAAAATGGCAGAACTTTACTGGAGAGAGTTGTGTAGTTTCTTGCTTCATATATTGTTGAGAGAGCCTTTAGCAAAAGCAATGGCCAAATTCCCTTGGAATATTTGGAGGGCTATAAAGTGAAAAAGAATATTTTTTTCTTCCAGGCTTTGCTCATTGGTGAAAAGGAATTTCAGCAAGCAGATTAGACATGCGTCGATGCCATCTGGCAGCCACCGAATTAGTTAGTCCAATACAAGCAATGGAATACAATTGAACTGCTCGGATCACCGTTAGATGAGAATCTTTACAAGCTCTGAAAACAGAATTCATAGGGCAGTCACTATCTGGCCTTGCCATCCACATAATTTCAACTCCAGAAGCCACATGAAAATTCAAGCAAACATCCGGACACTCTGAAAATTCAGTAAATCAATTTCTGTCTGCAAGCAATCATCTATAGGCTGAATCCATATTGTCATCACTAATGGCATGCCAGTTTATCATGCAAAAACTTTGTTAAATAATGACTTCAACAAATTCTACAGCACAAGACATGGTTTTCTTTTCGGGTATTTGTTCGTGTTTTCATTTTCTTAACGCAACTGCAAACCATAGAATTGAAACACTAGGATACTTTTATCAAAAGCTTTGTGAAAGGAATATTTTCAAAGCATGTTGTCATGAGTATGATACTATATATAAATTATGTTTCTCTCTTTCTTTTTCACCACCAGTAGAGCTATGTGCAATGTATTAATTCATTTGGCTAAGTATTTGAGCTTTCTTTGATTGGTTCCGGTCATAATAGGTGGGACTCTTTTCATTGTATCTTTCACACTGAAAAAAGGCATTCCTTTTTCCGTATTCATATTTTGGATATTTCAGGGGGTTGCTCAATAAATGTCGCATTTGTTTTTTGATTGGGTTGATATTGAGCTCCTTCTCAGCAATATTTGATTATTTTTTTTCTCTCTGGGATTATTTTGAAAAGTGATTTGATTCCTTGTTTTGGCCCTTTTAGAGAAAGTAAATTCTGGGTTTTGTTTGGTTTTTTGAGTTCTGATTCCAGTTTCAACTTTTCATTAATTCCGTTGAGGCGGATATTTGAGAATTATACATACCTGTTGGTGGGTATATTCTCAGAGTTTTTTTTTAGGATATTGGATTGGGTTGTTGTTAAATGCCGTTGAGTTGAAGCTCTCATGGTGGTTTTTGGGTTATGAAATGTTTATAGTGATGAAATGAGAAGGACTGTACATGGTTGTGATGATAATTCAAGAGGAAATGGTTGCGATAAGAACATGTTGTTTCATGTTTTTGGTAGTTGTACTTTGTGGATCATTGGTCAGCTCAGATTACAGGAGGACGAGAGAGGAAGAGTTTCTCTGCAAATTAGTTGATCCGGTGACTGGAGAGGTTGAGGATAACTTGGTAAAGGATCAAACTTCTTTCGAGTAATGTATTTTATTCGCAATGAAATTTTAGATAGTGATAGCAAGTTTATTGCTTTTGTTTGGTAGCATAACTGCATAAACTAGATTAGGAATTTTAGAGTAATGACTTTGCATTATCAAGGTGTATGCCCCTTAGAACTAGACAAGTTCTTGTATTAACTATGTAAGAGCTGCTAGAGTGTAGAACTAGACATTAAAACTTACTAAAGTTCTCTGACTGCAGGCACAGCTATTATGGAGTAGTTGTGGGGTTGATTTGATCCGCTTGAAGGAAGTTGTTGAAGATCTCAACTTATGCGTTCCAGCAAAAACACCTGGTAGCGCTGATGCAAGCAATTCAAGAAGTCAGTCGCAGGAAAAATCTGAGATAGACAAATTCAATGATCTGCTGCATCCCCGCTTGAACCAAACACTTCTGAATTGTATAAGAAAGAACAATCTTCTGCTCCATGTCGCTAGAGTAGGTGGCTCGTGGAACCCCAGGTATCTTGAGTCCTTATTACCTCAGAGCCTTGCTGAAGTACCTACACTTGTCTCTGGCTCTGCCCCTGCCCTTGCCCTGGCCCCAGACCCTGCACATGGCCGTGCTCTTGCCGCTAGCCCTACCCATGCCCCTGCCATTAGGCCTGCTCAAGTTCCTAAACCTGAGCCTTCCGCTCCATCAAAGCCATTTTTCCCAATAGATTCTAGTTCATTGGCTGCAGTTGATGAAAATTCTTCAGCAAATTCAGGTTCTGGCACAAATGCACCGACGGATAAGAAAAGAAATGACCGTAATTCTGTTATTATTGCCGTCGTTGTAACAGCTGCTGTGACATTTGTTGTTGCAGCATTGTTCTTTTTGTTCTGTAGTTGGTTATGTAGGACAGGTTCTGGAGATAGACGAAATGATGATAGGCCCCTTATTAGCATAAGCTTGAGTGATTACTCTGTCGGTACGTGTAGACGTGCTTCCATGTATGTTTTCATTCTTCTGCAAATGTTCAACACAATCTGATATTAGCTTAAAATTGATTTTCATGTTCAGGAAATTCAATCAAAGACGAGAAGCTTGGTCATGAAGCACTTGCTATCAACCCAATCCAAGATGAAAAGGCCTCATCATTTGATGGGAAATTTTATCCTGAGTCTAATTTTACACGAACCCCACTGGAAGGAACTCCGTCTTCAGGAGTTGTTGGTGACCCCGCTGGCAATATACATGGACAGGTATTGCTACCTCCTCTTCCTGGAAGGATTGGTTCCACTCCTCCAGGAATGCCTCCTCTGAAGCCGCCCTCTGGCAGGGCAGAACCCCTCCCTCCTGAACCACCTGCTTCTCCTGGGCCTCCTCCCCCACCTCCTGTACCTCCTCATCCTCCTACTAAACCTTCTGGAGCTGTTGGTCCTTCTGCCCCGAAACCACCTCCACCTCTGGCGCCTGGTGCAAAACCTGGTCCACCACCACCACCATTTCCAAAAGGTGGACCTGCTCCACCTCAACCACCGCCACCTATGCCGGTGGGTTCAAAGGTTCCTAGGCCTACTCTTCTATCAAAATATCCATCAAATAGTGAAGGAACCGGCGCTGAAAGTGATGCTGATGCCCCTAAAGCTAAGCTGAAGCCATTCTTTTGGGATAAAGTTCTAGCTAATCCGGATCATTCAATGGTTTGGCATCAGATTAAATCAGGATCATTCCAGTAAGTTACAAATTCTCTCCCTCCTTACCTCTCTTCCCCTCTTCCTATCTATTTGTCTACCCTTCTCTATCTATAGATATTCTTTTGGTTAGCCCATAAAACATCAACTATTATTAGCCACTGAATGTAGTATGCTGATTTTACAGGTTCAATGAAGAGATGATAGAAACACTTTTTGGGTATGCACCCAATGACAAGAACAAAAATGCACGCAAGAAAGAGTCTTTTCCCCCAGATTGGGGTCCCCAGTATATTCAGATCATTGACCCAAAAAAAGCACAAAATTTATCGATTATGCTTCGGGCATTGAATGTTACAATGGAAGAAGTTTGTGATGCACTTCTTGAAGGTTAGTTTATCTCCTCTTTTAGTTTATCTCCTCTTTTTCCTTCTTTTACATTTTTCTTTTCGTCGCTGAACAGATTTGCTTTAAAGCATTATGCGTCAGAGAGCAAGAAGCTGTGGCTACTCATACTGCTCTGTTTTATTAATTGAATCAAACTGGTTGTCATAATAATCACGCTCTTTTGGCAAAACTGGTTATTTTCAAACTTCAAAGTGGTATATCATTGGTACCATTCTATTGAAGCTTTCAGTGGATTGTGACAAACTAACCTATTTTGATCAAATCAGCAAATGAGCTTCCGGCAGAACTCATTCAAACTTTGCTGAAGATGGCACCAACAGCAGAAGAAGAGCTGAAGGTTAGGTTGTTCAATGGTGAACTTTCTCAACTTGGGCCAGCTGACCGTTTCCTAAAAGCCTTGGTTGGCATTCCATTTGTTTTCAAACGACTGGAAGCTCTGCTTTTCATGTGTACACTTCAGGAGGAGGTTACTGTCATGAAAGAGTCCTTTGAAACGCTGGAGGTAAGACTGTATTTTAACTTGCATCACATGTATGATCTTCTGTCATATTATATGTGGCTCGTTGTATAACGGTTCTTCAAGTGTATGAAATTAATTATTAATATATTTGAAAGGGGAAACCAAATATTGCTTTCACAGTTAATGACACTGTAGTTTTAGTATTTGCAAAATTAAATTCAGATGCCTCCTGAATGCAAATATAAAGAAAATATCTGGTGCTCATGTTGTGCACTTCTGCTCTTACAAAGTTTCTGACTTGAATGCTTTCTCAATCTTATGCATAGGTTGCTTGCAAGGAGCTAAGAAATAGCCGACTCTTCCTGAAGCTTCTAGAAGCTGTTCTTAAAACTGGCAATCGCATGAATGATGGCACTTTCCGTGGTGGTGCACAAGCATTCAAACTTGATACACTTCTGAAATTAGCAGACGTGAAAGGAGTAGATGGCAAGACCACACTATTGCATTTTGTTGTTTGGGAGATAATTCGTTCTGAAGGTATGAGAGCTGCTCGTGTAGCAAGGGAAAGCAAGAGCTTCTCCAGTGTCAAAACAGATGATCTTCTAGATGAAATTTCTGATGACACAGAAGAGCATCACCGCAACCTCGGTCTTCAGGCAGTTTCACATTTAAGCAGCGAACTTGAAAATGTAAAGAAGGCAGCAGCTTTGGATGCTGACAGCTTAACAGGAACTGTTTCCAAACTTGGTCATTCACTGTTGAAAGCTCGAGATTTCCTGAACTTAGAAATGAAGGATTCAGAGGAAAATAGCGGATTTCGTGAAACATTGAAGAGTTTTGTGCAGAATGCTGAGGTTGATATCATGGGGCTGCTGGAGGAAGAAAAGAGAATCATGAGCCTGGTGAAAAACACTGGTGATTATTTTCATGGTAATGCAAGGAAGGATGAAGGTTTACGATTGTTTACCGTAGTAAGGGACTTTTTGATAATGTTGGATAAGGCATGCAAAGAGGTGAGAGCGGCACCAAAGAATTCAGCAAAATCACTGAAAAAGGAGGAATCTACTGCATCATCTTCCTCTGATGCCCAACAGCAACCTTCTCCTGATCTTCATCAGCGCCTATTTCCGGCAGTTGCCAAGCGAAGGATGGATGATTCTAGTTCAGATGAAGATAGTTAATTATCCTTTAAAAAAGGCACTGCCGATTCTTCAGATTGTTAAGCCCAAATTAGCAAAATCTTTTCGTTTCCTTCATGTACAATATGTTCAAAAATCCAATTTTGAAATATACACTCAATGAGCAATGAAGTCTGGAACTATGATCGTATCCTGGTGATTTTTGTAATGGAAATCCAACTCAACTCAAAATAAATATGCCCTGGAGTCTTTAAAAGGATCAGCAGAGAGGGGATCAATCCCATGACCTCAATAAATGATGTTGAAGCATATGCCTGGATGGAGCAGACGTCCTGAGGGGAGATGACGCCCTGAGGGGAGATGACGTCCAGCAGACAAATCGATCTCTTTGAGAGCTGATTCATGGTGCAAACTCATTCCGCATTCATGCGGCGTAACTTGTGCATTATTTTGTAAGTTCTTAGAAACAATGATGTCTTTATTCATTTATTTCCTTTTTTTTTTAATAATTTGATTTTTTTTTTACTTTTTGGCTAAAAGAATTCTGTTAATGTAGGCTCGAACGTTATATTTTAAAGAAAAATTATATTTCAATTCATGAATAGCCTATGAATGCATGCATATAAAGTTACCAAAGAACAAGGCTAAAGTGGAAAAAAAAAAAATCATTAAACATCCTAAAAAAAAGAAGAAGATGGCGGTATCATGGAACACACTGTTAAACTCTAATTACGCTAATCGAAAAGCTTTAGCTCTTCAAGGATTATTTCCCCTCGCATCTTCCAAAGCCTTCCTATTTCAAGGGCGCAATTAGTTTCCTTCTCCGACAGCAGCCTCTCTTGGAACAAACGCTCGTTCCCTTCTACCGAAAGCTGCTTCCCTTCTACCGAAAGCTGCTTCTCTTCGAGCATCAAATTTTTTCGCTTCTCCGAAAGCTGCTTCTTCTCCGCCAACACATCTTTAACTTCATCCGAATATTTCTTGTTTTCCTCCGAATACTTCTTCCACTTCTCATTCAACTCCTTCAGTTTCAGGGGTCAAGCCAAATTGAGAGCCCTCATAGTAATTCTAGAGGGAAGATAATCCCTTTCCAACAATGAGTCTCTCAAGAATGGATACTCTACCAAATCAAGATCCTCCACTCTGATTCACAATCCAAATAATCCAGATACGCCATCATCGAACTCTTTATGGGGACTGTTTGCTGATTGGAATTCGCTTGCGTTTGCTGGTGAGAACTCTTTTCTGGTTCTGTTGCCATAGATGATGAAGAAGAAATTCTCAGGCAGGCGGATTGAAGAAAAATAAGCAAGACAAAGTATTACTCTAAACCCTAGTCTGTGGAGATATAGATCATTGTAGTAGAATCCTGTATATTTATAGATAGATGTACAGAAAGTATTTATTATCCCTTTAAAAGTGGTATTCCTTGTTTGATTGAGTTGGAGAAGTTGAACACAACCATATCTGGATGGGATGATCATCAAAATCATTTATTGGATGTTGCACAATCTTATCTTTTTTTTGGCTGATTGGTGGGCTATTATCGTCTACGTTGTACTCAATTAATATTTCTCTTTTTATCAAGGGATTATGTGACTGAGAATTCTTCCGAAGGGAAAATTCATGGTTCTAAGTTGAACCAAATTATTTTGACAACAGTCGAGATTCAACGTTAGTAATTACGAGACCATGTTCTTGCTGCCAAATATCTATTTTAAATCCAATTTCAGTAATCATATTATGACTCGTACGATTTAGGAAGATGGTTGCATTGCTTTGCATTGGAATGTACACAGAATCTACAAACAAATGATCGAGTCGTGTGTGACAGGCAACAGCAAGGAAGGAGTGCCATGACTAAAAACCAAACCCTTTTATTATTTCAAATTTAAGCTCCAAGTCGACGGCTATGAAGAAACAAAAAGAAAATCATTATTAAGAGCCCTTGAATTTTTCTAACTAAGAGGCTTGTCCTATCCAGGCAGGCATTAGATAAATGATTTAAACTCTTCTGAAAAAATGCAAGCAT
Organism: Khaya senegalensis; assembly: GCA_032402905.1. Lineage (NCBI taxonomy): Eukaryota > Viridiplantae > Streptophyta > Magnoliopsida > Sapindales > Meliaceae > Khaya > Khaya senegalensis. The sequence continues at coordinate 1,714,510 of CP135553.1, read as the reverse complement.
TCGTCATTTCTCAATCGGCATTCCTTGGTAGAAAGGTTAAACTGTTGTTTACACAAATCAAGTTCCTCCTCCGAGGGCTGCCGCATCAATAAATCGTTTTTGTTCTCCGAAAGCTGCATCGATTTTAGCTGCAGAGCGTTTACCTTCTCTAAAAGTTGAAAACGTTCGACACAAATCTCCTCCCATCTGTCATTGAACTCCTTCAATTTGGAACTTCCAGTCAATTTCAGAGCCCCCATATTTGTTTGAACGTGCCAAAAAAGACCTCTTCTCTTCAACGACTCGCTCAAGAAAGGATACAACAACAAATCAAGTTGTCGATCCTCATCACCCGAAGAAGGCCTATCTGTCATCGTCGTCTTCTTCTCCTTGTCGTCATGATCATCGTCCCTAGACCGTGTTGCTGGTGTTGAGGAGGCCATAGAGGAAAATCTCGTCTACTTGAAGAAAGAGAAGAGAAACAAAGCAACCAACGTATCTATGGGTATGGAGATTACATTACGATCGCTCAGAGGCTGCCTGGCTGCTATTATTAGAAGTCCATCTACTACTTAGTAATACTGTACAATTGGTATTCCTTGTTGAATAAGTTGTCCCCCTTTGCAAATACCTAACAATATCTGTTG
>CP135553.1:1662340-1709212 GCA_032402905.1 Khaya senegalensis | reverse complement strand
TAATTTTACTATACAGTAATCAAACACATTTACAAAACTAGTTAAGATATAAAATTTATATCTTAATTAATATTACACATAATATAATATTACCAAAAAAAAAATTAAAATACAAATATTATATATTATAACATATTTATAAGTTAAATAACAGAAAACGTCTAAAAAATTAGAGAAAATTTTAGATACGATAATTTTATTACATCAACATTACTGATGTAATGAGATCATTTAATTAATGAAGTAAAAAAATTTTATAAATTAATAATAAATAAAAAATAATTAAATAAAAATTTTATTATTTAATTAATATAATAAAAAAAATTTATAAAATTTTATTTTAACTTTTTTTACTCGCCCTCCCTCGATCTATAAGATTCTTGCCTAAGATTTTTATAAAAACTTATATTAGCTTCTAACAATATAGCATTATTTTCCTCAACTATGTGTATTTTACAAATTTCATTAGCGAATGATTATTTATGCTTTTATTTTTATTTTACTGGACTTGCGTGTGATCACACTCACCGAGCCCAAGTATTTAATAATCGTGATTTCAAATCCATGGGAAGTTTGAATAGAGACTTGTTAAAACTGACAATCATCATTGGATTTGTTGACTAATTGTGCTACGAGGAGCAGTGTTAATTAGCTTTCCGTCTTTAGAGATTTAGCAATAAAGTTTGCTACAGACCAAAATATTCTATTCTCCTGTGTTCTGGTATACATGCTCGTTCTCATGACAATTACTTGCATATTCGAACTTAAGATGAAGTATGCCCTTCACAACACTGCCTTTCACGCTGTCTCAGTGGAATTCAAGTTAAATGGACTACCTATTTTAATCCATGTGCACTAAGCTGTCATCAATTAGGTGAAGTGCATTAGTCATTGTCTAACCCTGAGCATTTTGTTCCATTGAAGCCATACTTTCCTAGCCTCAGTTGACGAAAATTTACTCCTCATTCAGCCTCTCTGCAAATGCATCAGCAGATACGAAAAGCAACAACGCAAATGTTACGATATACAAATCTTGTTATAATTGTGTCATTGTACAGCAGCAGCAACATCCTTTGTTGCACAATTGCCCTTTCCGTGCTGTACCCATTTTGTAGGCCATCTCTGGAATTAGATGAAACGATGAGAGGCCTCTTCTCAGTCTCAGCTCGAGTGATTACTCTGTTGTAGGTATAGATATACTTTTGTGTGTGTTTGTTTTGAAATCTACTAGCGGTCAATACAATCAGATATTAGTTTAAAATTTTTTAAGTTTCGGGTTCAGGAAATTCGATCAAAGGAGAAAAGCTTGGTCATCAAGCACTTGTAATTAACCCAAGCATTGTCAAAAAGGCCTCATCATGCATGGGAAGTTTAGGCCGACAGATGAGAGTGCATCATTAGGAGTTGGTGGTGGCACTGCTAATCCTCGGCTGAATCCCTTGACACCTCTGTCAATATAAATGGACAGGTATTACTACCTCCGCCAGGAAGGATGGGTGTCTTCCTTCGTAGAATGCTTTCTCTGAAGCTGTACAATGGCAGGGAAGAACCCCTCCGTTCTGAACCACCCACTTCCCTTAGGCCTTCTCTGCCTCCCCAACCTCCTCTACTTCCTACTCAAACTTCTGGAGTTGCTGGTTCTCCTACCCATAGACCACCTCCATTACCACCTATATGTGGCTCCCGGTGCAAAATCAGTCTGTTACTACCACAGTTTGCAATGGTGGCTCGGAACCTTGACCACCGCCACTTAATCCACCGGGTTCTAAGATTCCACAAAACATGCATCAATTACTGCTTCGAGTGAAAGAGCTGGTCCACAGAGTGTCCCGATGCCCCTAAAGCTAAGCTGAAGCCATATTTCAGTGATTAAGTTATAGTTAATCCAGATCAGTCAACTGTTTTGGCATCAAGATTACACCAGTTTTATTCTAAGCAAGGAGAAAATTTTCTTGCATTTTCAACAAATTCAGATTGATGATCTGAATAAGTGCAAATGCATCAGTTAGTTCCAGCAGAACTCGTTCACCGGTGTAATTTCCATGATGCTTATTTTCTCTACTGTCGCACCATGGTTTTGCATCAGATTAAATCTAAAAAAAATTCCATAAAAGTTGATTAATTCCTCATTCTTGAAGGTTACTTCAATATTTTTAACTTTTTTCATCAGCAAAATTGAGCCGATCACTGAGCAGTATGTATCAGGATTCAGGAATTACTGGGCAAATTCAATTCAGTTTTATTCTATATATGAATGCCAGTATGTATCACAGGAAGGTGTTGTAATAACTGTTTGAACAACAATTGATTATTTGTAAAAACTGACCTAATTATCCATAAAATAATTCAAAATTGGTTTCAAAGCATCACTCTGTGTCTCTGTCTTCCCCACTTGCCCTGCTCGAACTGGGTATCTCGATCCCCGCGTCCCCACCATTTTCCTTCTTCACTGAGCTTTCACTGCAAACATCATCTGTGGGAAGAGACTCCTGCTCATCTTTTTTACCATTTTCTTTATTCACTGAACTTTCACTGCAGTCATCATCAGTGGGAAGAGACTCGTGCTCGTCTTTTTTACCATTTTCTTTATTCACCGAACTTTCACTGCAAACATCATTTGTGGGAAGAGACTCCTGCTCGTCTTTTTTACCACTTTCCTTATTGACCGAACTTTCACTGCAAACATTATCTGTGGGAAGAGACTCCTGCTCGTCTTTTTTCTCTTCCTCATGCTGAGTAAGATCCTTGGCAGGTGGCTCGGGAGGTGGCAATGGAACAGGACGGTTCATCTCCAAAAAAGCGGGAGTTTCTCCCCGAAAAAAGATTCATGATTGAGACCTCATCATCTGTTTCCTCAAAATCTGACAAATATTTTTCATCTTCTGATTCTTGAGAGTCTGTTTTCCAAAATCGCCGTTCTTGGTTACCCTATCATATTTGTCCCGTAACATTGCAAGTACTTTCGTTAATTGTTCTGGTAGAACATATTCCTGAATTGAATCCTTAATTAAATCTTGCATTAAATGGGGGTAAAGAGATGGGAACACCCCTTTTCTTGCGTTGTAATCAAGGATACTACTCAGGAAAGAAATCTGAGTTTCAACATGATTTAAGAGTCTGTCAAAATACGATGGTGGGAAATCAAGAACAAGATCTTCGTCATCAGAACAATCAACATCAATCATCTCTACCCTTCCCAGCTTTTTCTTCTGTGAAGAAATTTCACCCTGTTTTCCAGAGGCTTTTGTTGATGATGACGGCAGACCCAACTTGCTTGGCCGGAGGCTAATTTCCCTCTCTTTCTCTAAAACTTTCATCGTTTCAGGTGCGGACTTCCCCATATCATCACTCAACTCTTTCTTGATCGTGTCGGAAACTGTTCTTTTAGCTGGAACCCCTCCTTTACTCTCTTCAAAATCCTTCAAGTACGAATTAGAATCTTGACTACTTTGGTCACCGGGAACAGTCACCCTCGGCGGCCTATACGCTCGTACTCCTACTTCTTGCTCTACTGGTTGATTTATGGCATTGCATGATCTAGCATCACTAGCAGCAGCATGGTTGCTGCCATATGAAGAAGACATTTTTTCCTGCCGGGAACGAGAGAAAATGGTTTCCTTGGTCTCTTAATACTAGTTTTAGAAACGTGAAAATTAGTTGACGGCAGTCATCAGTGCTTTTATACGCCACGTGTCAGCAAGGACAGGTTAGGGAATTTAATTTTTGTTTTTTTTTTCTTATAAATGAAATTTTAGCTAAAAGATTTTGAGTTGCTTGAAAACCAATTAAAATAAAAAGCTAAATTGGATTACATTACATGGATTCCAATCCAGATGAGATTATTATAAATTAGAATTATTTTTACATACCTCCTCCAAGATTTAGCGAAATTATATATAAATATAAATTTAATATGTCTCAATAATAATATTATTAATTGATTAACTAAAAATATAAAATAATTCAAATAATTTTATGTATATAAATTTTATATATTAATACATAAATTTATTTTAATAATTTTATAATTTTAATTAATCAACTAACAATTAAACTTAATTTAATAGTCGATATTGTTATTAAAGTGTAATATCATTAATTTTTTATAAAAAAAATTACATTTATTTATAATTTCATCAAACTTAAAGAAAAGTACACAAAAATACCCCTTATATATTAATTAGAGTCAAATTTGTACAAAGGGATATGGTAAATTAAAATTAGTTTGCACTATAATTGCTCTAAAGTTACCTAAATTTAGAACTATGTAAGTAAAATTTGTACAAGATTAATTGAATATGTCACTTGACATAGAAGCTTGAGGGTAAAAAAACGCAATCAAATTGTATTTAACATTCATTAATGATAAAGACTCAATTAAATGTATTTAACATTCATTTGGCATATAAGCTTAATTTTATTTAATAAATTTTGTCACATCTATTCAAATTATTATTATTATTATTATTATTATTATTATTAGCTTACCAAGTTGGCCTGCTCTCATAGTAAGTTGAATTTATTACTTGAACTAAAAAGTTGGCCCAATCGATTGTATTTAAGAGGGATTTACTTCATACGATTAATGTTTACTCTAAATAGTATTAAGCCATGAAAAACTACATATATTAATTAATCAGAATACTAGTTAGTCTATGACGGTGCAACTACTGTATAAGTAGAATTTGAATAGGACTCAATCTACATTTAGCTTAATCTATTACTCTTAGTCTAAGTAGGATTGTGAAAACTATCAAATCCAGAGTCGGCAGGCTAGGCTTGGTTCGTGAAAACTATAAAATCTGTCTCAAGGTTATTGTTTCTTGATAATTTTTTATTATAGTTCGTCTATAAGTCTGCCTGCCTGCCTGCTATGGCAGAAGTACCCGCAGCAAACAGTCCTCTGAATGATGATGATGATGTAATGATGATTGATGATGGGCAGGATGATACAATGAAGATCGATGATGGGCAGGATGATATAATGAAGATCGCAGATATGAAGATTGCTGATGATGATGGTGATGAGGAAAGAGGAGGAGCGGCAGCAACAAAAGTAGCGAAGAAGAATTTGAATGATGATGATGATGATGATACAATGAAAATTGCTGACAATGAGGAAGGAGGAGGAGGCTCAACGGAGAAGAAGATAACTGATGAGAAGGATTCGTTGTCTGAATTATCGAGATATCCAATCTTGAGGAGGACGAGGGTATGGAAGGATGCTGATTGGAAGGATTTAAGATCCCAATTAGGGAGATACCCATTCTTGCAGATGGAATTCTTTGAGAAAAGATGGATTGTTGACAAGGAGCGTCTGAGATCGACTCCAACGTCAGAGTTGAAGGAGCTTGATAACCAATTGAGAGATGTGTGGGTTAAAAGTCTTAAGGTTCCCAGAAAGTACCGGAAATCATTTTTTAAGACGATCAAGGAGATCTATTACTAGTTTTTTCGCTGATTTATTTTTCTTACTTTTCTTTTCCTTTTTTAAATAAAATAAAAATAGCCTGATTTCGGTTGAGTTCTTACTATTCTACTACACATGAATTTTATTATGTTCTTACTGCTAAATTTTGAATATACGAGTGGGTAGTTGAGTGAGTATCCAAAGGTAATGGATTACTACAATGGCGAAACTGGACAATATTGTAAATTAAAATATAAACCACCTCCACATGAGAAACAAAAAAATTAGCACCTCTTCTGCTCCTGTTAAGAAATGATCATCATCATATACAAATAACTATTTGAAACCCTAAACACTACTCAGAGCTACGAACACAGTAGAGGGCTCAACACCCCCCCTATTCTGGAAACTCCAAATACAGCAACAAACTAAACTAAACTAAAGAAAGACACAGCAGCAATGGCGTTAAGGGAGGAACACATTAACGTCAAATAAAAAAAAAAAAAAAAAAGGAGGGAATACTTCTTTTATCATTTCATTTTTCCTGGGAATTTTTCAAATGATTTAATTGTCGTCATCAGCAACCTTAGACCCTGAAGTTCCAGTCTTCTTGGGAAGGAGAAGATTGTGGATGTTGGGCATCACGCCACCGTTTGCAATTGTCACGTCTCCTAGAAGCTTGCTGAGCTCCTCATCATTCCTGACAGCCAATTGAATGTGGCGTGGGACTATACGTGTTTTCTTGTTGTCTCTTGCTGCATTCCCAGCCAATTCAAGTACCTGCAACCACGAAAACGGACAAGATTAAAGACTTAAAAAACCTAATTTCAAATCAAAAACCTAATAACGGGGTGAAAAGGCACAATTTTTTTTTTATTTTTAGAAAGTCTAGCTGAAAACAGAAATGAGATTTCAATATAGAAAGTGATACCAAGACCCCGATAACACCTAATTTTAAAGGGAAAGAAAAACAAAAACAAATTTAAAAATCAAGATCAGAGCAAATTAAACGTAAAAACCAGATCCAAGGAAAACCTTATTTTTCACAAATAAGACTGAAAAACTAAAATTAGGACCGAGCGCTAAAATTAGATTAAAATTCACAGGCAAACCTTTAAAAAAAAACCCTAAATTTAGCCCCAAAAAAAAAAAAATTCGAAACCCTAGATCTACATACCAAAATGACAAGTTTGAAACAAAGAAACAAAAGAACTAAACAAAGATGCTCTCATACAAAGAAAGAAATAAAGGGAGACAGACAACCAAAAGGGGAAAGAAGAAACAGAGAAAGACGATACCTCAGCGGCCAGGTATTCAAGGACAGCAGCGAGGTAGACAGGGGCCCCGGCTCCAACCCGCTCAGCGTACTTACCGGCCTTGAGGAACCTGGCAATACGACCGACAGGGAACTGGAGCCCAGCCTTGCTACTCCGTGAGGTAGCCTTCTTCGACGCTCCAGATCCAAGTGTTTTACCCCGACCCGCCATCTCAACAGCTGCTAAAACTATCAACAAAGAAATGAAAGAAATTAAAAATAAAAAGAAAGATACGTAGGCTTCGCGTGTGTTAATGAGAGAGAAGAAAGGGGCTGGGGTATTTATAAAGAGGTGAAGGGGTCAGGGCACGACCAATGGGAGTGAAGTAGGGGGATCAAAATGATGAACCATTAGATTAAGAGTAAAGGAACGGTGAAGATTCGATTGTTTCAGTTCACCACTTTATTAGAGTTTGGACCCTTGGGTTCAAACTAGATTGGCTACGTGTCACGACGGTAGGTTCAATGGGAGTCACTACTTGAATTGCCGAAATTGCACCAAGCAAGTGGGCTACAGCCTGCAGCCAGCCTATTTCTTTGCACCCAGAACCATAATTTCTCTGCAACCCATATTGCAGTGTGGTCCAAGCTCCCAATGCCAGCCCATATCGGTAAAATTTAACAGTGCATAGATAATTGTTGGGTACATACAAAATATATCTGGGGGGACTCTAATTATAAGAAAAATCATATGGGCCTCTTTGAAAAATGCAATCAGTTTGCATGGGCCCGAAAGCAATGCTACGAATTACAAGTCCAAATACGTTTCATAATTATGTGATATCATGTTGTTTTGTTCTTGAAAGAAATAAAAACAGACCGAAATCAAAGGCAATCATGGGCCCTCAATAAAGGTGCAAAATGGAAAGCTCAGAAATCATAATGTGCTTTCATTAGTAAGTGGGTGCATCAACACGTGGTCTCCCCTTAAATTCATGGATTTTGTCACCCTAACAGTGCCTACTATGTTCAAACTTCATGCTGATATGCATATTTTATCAATTTTCATTTGTTATTGTGCCTTCTTTAACGTTGTAACAACAATATGCCAAAACAATTTAAAAGAAAACCACCAATGGCAAACCAAGCATGGAAATTGACAAATTGTAACCATTAATGATGGCTTAATCTCTTATTGAGATATGGTGCCTCTTTTTCACCGACCCTTTTTTTTTTTATTATTCCGAAAGTTGGAATCTAAAAGTTGGCTGCATGGAGATTAGTGTTCAAAGCTAATAATGAGCTCTTCTTTTCCCATATGCCCACTTGTGTGTGTTTAGAGCCTTGATTTCCTTATTGTTGCCTCCTCTAATCCACAAAACTAACAACTATGTAACAGATAAATCTAATGGGCTGTATGTTGTATACTAATGATATTTTTTAACATATTTTAAACCCAACAAGTTATTAGGATAATTCTAAATTTTAAATATTTAAAGTGATTTTTAAAATATAATTTTTATCATATTTAATATTTAATTAAAAAATAAATAATAATATATAATTAATCTTAAATTTAAAATTTAAAACCTTAAATTTAAAATTCTTGACCAATAATTCCTAAAACCATCACTGCAAACTACAAATCCATTTGATTGAAGCAATTGTGTAATCAAATAATATGATAAAAGACTATTTCCTATTTTCATGAACAGTCGGTCATGGGAAGCTTGACATTCTCATTAAAATTCTTGTATGTTCTTCTTTACTTCACAAGTTCATGCAGAAACAGTTTGGCTATTTCTGTGATAAAACCCATGACTAGTCTTTTACCACTACTCCGATAGAACCCAAATTCTAAGCTTTACAACTATCACTGTTTTAGTTATCTTTTTTCCTATGTTTAGTACATCTTTTGCATTAAATTTATCTTAAATTACATCATAATATAATATCACATTTTTACAACACACAACATGGGCAGGGCATGAGCATGGCCCTGCACCTGCACCTGCACCTGCACCAACTGTGAATTGTGGTATGTTTTGAAGGTGACAACAGTTCTTACATTTATTTTAACGGTGGTTGATTAAATTAGCAATTAATTCTCCAATATTTTTACTTCAATTATTCACGAGATTGAACAGTGAATGCAACTCCCCTCAGTTAGTTTTCTTTTCCTTTTATTTGAAATAACATTTTACCATTCAACTGCTTCATGGGTTTGGATGAGACTCGACTTGTTTAAGATTAAGAGACATCATAATATGGGGACATTCGTTAATTAATCTATGTTTGAGGTTATTTTATTGGGAAATTATGGCTCTAACATAACATGTTTGTACAGACAGAAGCAAATTGGACGAGACTCAACAGTCTTTGGTTGATTAGTGATGGAGCAGCTATCATATTGTAGTTTCACGGCAGAGAGAAGTAAGAAACTAAACTATGTAGAACCCACGTCCACCTCAGAGATCAGACATGGCATGGATTATTTTAATTATGTAAGGTGAGGTCATGTTTAAAATTTTAAGAAAATGTTTCTTTCAATTTTGAAATGAGATGAGATATGAGTTTACACGTCTTGTGTCTCTTTCTTAGTTGTTTCATTTCACAGTGCAGTGTAGCCTATCTCAGTAACCAACATTTATTAGAGCCACCGAACATGGGTTTTCCAGGTTGGTTGGCATCTTCCCCAAGAGCCCAAGATTCTCCGATTCTTAAATTTCATTTTATTTATCTTTATAACGGGCTCTTTCGTCTTTTGGCACTGAGTCCATTACTCTCTCTGTGTTTCAGTCTGTGAGTCACACTCTTTTCCGTGGACATTCGACGCAGTTAGAAAGCTTTATTTTTTATTTTTTTTATTACGATGATGTTTGAATGACTCTCAATGTGGATTGCTTACAGAAGCACAGTACTTGCAAGAAGATATCTTCTGTTTTGAACATGTTTTTTGTTTAGTTGTTGAATGCTTGTTGTTGTCAGAAATTGGAAAGGATAATTTCAGGGAAAGAGTATGACTGTAAGAGCTGTATGGAAAGAGTTTTCAGATTCTGCTTTTCAGCTTTCACGGTGAAAAGTGAAAGTGGAATGCTTTTGAAAATGAAAAATGGGAAAAAGCTACAGTGAAACATTCTAAGTTTTTTCTGGAGCCAGAGGAAGAAAGAAAAAGGCAAGAAAACAAGGGAAAGTATGCCAACAGTGTGGTTTTCTTTGAAGAGATCTCTGCATTGCAAATCAGAGCCATCAGATGTTCATGACCCAAAATCAAGGAAGCATTTGAGCACAATCTTGACAAGAAAAGTAGGAAGGTCAGGCTGTTCCAGGTCTATAGCAAACCTAAAAGATGTTATTCATGGAAGCAAAAGACATTTAGAGAAGCCACCAAGTTGCAGCCCAAGATCTATTGGTAGCAGTGAGTTTCTGAACCCAATAACTCATGAAGTCATACTCAGTAACTCGAGATGTGAGCTCAAGATTACTGGTTTTGGCGGGTTCCAAGAAGGAGTTGGAAGTGGTGGAGGCAATGGCGGTGGCAGCGGCGGGGGAGGAAGTGGTAGGTCAACTTTTGTGGGAACTTTAACGCCTGGGACACCAGGGCCTGGAGGGCACTCAACAATGCATTATTTTAATCCATCTTTTATGGCCCCTTCAACTCCTCCAAGAAAGACTTCTTTTCTTTTGCAAGACAGAGAAAGGTCTGAATTTGGAGGTTCTAAAATTTTCGGTGCTGGTAATGGTGGTGGTGGTGTTCATTCAAGCAACAGGGTTTCTCTTGAGATAGATTCGAAAAATTGTTCTTCGGTAACTTGCCACAAGTGTGGAGAGCAGTTTAGCAAATGGGAAGTTGCTGAAGCACATCATCTCTCCAAGCATGCTGGTGAGTATGAAAAACCCTCACTAAATTTTCGGTTTGTTTGGTTAATCTTGTTTGTAGTTGCTGCCTTCATTCTGTGGGTTGTTTTATTTGTATTTTTGACTAAATCATCTCTGTGAGTTTCCTTTGTCTCCCCTCTTCTGTTGTTCTCGTGGTACTAAAATCACCCTACGTTCCTTTGACCACCAAATCTAGAGATAACTTTTACCAAACACTCAGATTCCTAATTATGCACTTTTACTTTTAGGCAAAGATTATTTATTACTGCAACAATCCAGATTCTCCTGCAAGTTCTTTTCAGATTATGAAAAGGTTTCAGATTTACTCTATGTTCATTACTTAACCAAGAAATAAAATGCTGCTTATAAAAAGTGTAAAGGGAGTCATTGATCTTCCAAATGCGCGCATTTGCTTTTGCTTTTGGGCTTCTTTTTAGCCACTAAAGTGTTTCTATCCAAATCCTTTCCTTGGTTTTGCATTTGAAAATTTAAAGTAGCTTTATCCAGCGGCTAACTTGACTCTCTTTTGACAGTTACTGAACTTGTAGAAGGTGATTCATCTAGGAAAATTGTGGAAATTATATGTCGGACAAGCTGGTTGAAGTCTGAGAATCATTGTGGTAGGATTGAGAGAGTCTTGAAAGTTCATAACATGCAAAAAACCCTAGCTCGATTCGAAGATTATAGAGAAATGGTAAAAATCAAAGCCAGCAAGCTCCCAAAGAAACACCCTCGGTGCCTCGCTGATGGTAATGAGCTATTGAGGTTCTACGGTACAACTGTGGCATGTTCTCTTGGCCTAAATGGTTCCTCAAGTCTTTGCATATCTGAAAAATGTTGTGTCTGCCGAATTATCAGAAATGGATTCTCTACTAAGAAAGAACTCAAAGGCGGAATTGGTGTATTTACGACATCTACAAGTGGAAGAGCATTTGAGTCAATCGAAATTGTTGAAGATAATCCATCTATAAGGAAAGCTTTAATGGTATGCAGAGTCATTGCTGGGAGGGTCCATAGGCCTCTGGAGAATATACATGAAATGGCTGGCCAAACTGGGTTTGATTCATTGGCTGGAAAAGTTGGTCTATATTCAAACATTGAGGAGCTTTATCTGCTCAATCCTAGAGCTCTCCTTCCTTGTTTTGTGGTAATCTGCAAATCCTGAAGACACTAAACTTTTTATAAAAAGGAAAAATCTACTTATATTTTATAGTTAACCTACGATGTGTGAATGCTTTTCTAATATATTCCTTTGTTGGTAGAGGTTCAATTTTTCTCTTTTTGGAAGAATTTTTTATTCTCCTCTCAAGCTTCTTGTCACTTGCCAATATATCTGATTTGTGCATCCCAGTGTTATTTGTAGCTGCCTATTCTTACTTAGCATAATAAAACTTGTATTTGCTCCATCATGTTTAATCTTATGTTCTTGTAACAAAGTTTGAAACACTTAAATTCTTGAATATTGAAGTGAATGACAGACAGAAGAAAACCAGTTGATAGATGCTATTTTATTAAGTACTACAGATCTTGTAGGTACAGTAAGAGGGCAATTCAATGAATTTACTAAATCATGCGTGGATTCCAATTATCTTGTCCAAAACTAGCCTAATAACTCTTCTAACCGAATTGGTATTATTTAGTGGGCGTACTTACAAAATTGATGACCTCTCTCTAGCATTATCGGATTGAAAAGGCCATGTGGCTCTCGCTGGAGGATGAGGCTTCAAACAAAGCATAATCCAAACAAGATGACAAAAATCTTATGCTCGAACTTTTTAGATTTCAAAACAGCAACTTTTATTAGTGGCTTTTAGAATAGTCTTTGCATCATCTATCTGGGTTTTGGTTTAATCATATCAATTTTTTTTTCCTTGGTGCAAAATTTGAATGCACAGATCTTAATGGTCCTCTGACACATGTACCTCATAAATGAATCCAACACTCATAACTTGGTCTGAAATTGAGAATTCAATATTTCAATTTTTAGTCTTAAATGCTCGAATGGGAGTAGTTTGGGGGGCAGATGAACACAAATGAAGATATTTAGTGCAGTTGGCAATGACCCAGCGTGATTTAGACACTTCAACCAGGTGGGCTTCCACTGGGTCTGCCGTACTCGGATTATGTTAATCTCTTCTTCCTTATTAGGCAAACCATTGCAGACTTAATCTCTTAAATGTTTTGTTTTGACATTACTTGGGAGTTGATGACACTGTTGTAAAAAACAAGGGAAAAAGGTAAATGAAACTGAGAGAACAAAGTGTACAAAAAATGACATATATGCTTTAAATTTATTATAATTTATATACTGTCAGTTTTCTCTACTCTGTGATATATGCAATTAAACCATTTCTCCAGCATGTTTTTTCCTAACTAATCAACTTGATAAACTAGATTGTAAAGTTATAGTAAACTACGTGCAAATGAAACCAAGCATTAGGCTTCATTGTCGCAGCTCCTGGGCCAAAAGACTGTTTCAGACATTAGTGAGTTCTTCAAGTGTCGTTGTCATTAGAAGAAGGATACTGAGAAATGCGAAAATATGGGCTGAGTCATCGTGGAAATAATAGCCAACCTATATGATAAAGAAAAAAGTTCATTGAGTTTATTGGGAGAAGCAGCTTTTGCCTTTGATTGATTGATTATACTTGGACCCATTTGTATTAAGTTGTGAAGATTTGGCATGTTCAACATTCCTCCAAATTAATCCTTTAGTTTTTGATAGATCCTGTGGCCGTTTTCATCTACAATACACATAGCTGTGTAATAGTCAGTGCCCTGTCTTTAAACTAAGTTTTATTGGGTAGAAGTAACCATAACTCTGCGTGTGCTTTATTATCATCTCTGTACCATTTTGTTGTTGAACATGTAGACTCAAACAAGGTCTTACATTACTAATTAATGAGTGTTTTAGCAGAAATAAACTGCATTAAGTTTGTTGAATCATAATTTCATACTGATCAGCAGACATTGAACATCTGTTTGGCGCCGCAATTGGCGTGTTTAAATCAGTTCAACACCCAAAAACTCGTTCAATTTTCTCAGTTATTAGGTCCACTTCTTGAGAACATTAATAACAAGTGACAACTATGCATTTTGACAGCTTGAATGATAGGAAAACAGCATATACCAAACATAATCAAGGACTAGGTCAGTTTAACTTTGTCTCATTTATCTCTGCTGACAATTACATTAGAGCTAAGGCCTATTAAAGCTAGCTTAATTTATCAAGGACATCAGACCTATCATTACTTCAGAAAGGGAGGCAGAAAGCCAAAATCAACACAGCAGGTGATTGTTTGACGAATTATATCTTCTATGCCATGCTTGTAATGAAAACCCAGATCTCTTAACTTCTTTGAGGAAATCACAGAAGGCATTGAACTGTGATTTCCACCCTCAAACCTGGAAACATAACGAAAATCAAAATATAGAATCATATCATTCGTGTGAATGTTTTTTTGTTTTCTAATATCATGACATATACTTACATGTGCATATTTGAAGAAGGATACTCTCCATTGACATGATCAATCAACTCAGACATTGGACAACTCTTGGCATGGCATATGTATGGACCTTCTGCTCTATCATTCTCCATCAGAAATACGAGTGCATTGCATATATCTTCAATGTGAACTAAAGCAATCGACCCCATTCTGTTACTTACAGCAGATAGTATTGAAAAGAACTTGGAGTCACCTATAAAAGTAGCCAAATGTAAAAGTTTATTACATATGCTTGATCCCCACGTATATGCACACATGCACAATTGGTTTTTTTATGTGTCAAATATACCCAAGTCATTATAGCAGAATCATTCTAGCCAAATTTTTTGATGTAATTTGCGACCGAATTCAGGTTGATTTGGTGCGATTGATCAACTATATCGTTGCATATTTTCAAATTATAGTATACACTCTGAGACAAATTCTTGAATTACTGCAGTTTGCTCTATTAGAGAAACAGATAGAAATTTTGGTTGAGTAACCTGTTATTGGCGACAAGAGAACACGAATGCTTGATGGAACACTTGATGTCAGGAATGGTCCTGCAACTGTAGTTGTAATGACTGAAACAAGATCAATCTTGTTCTCATTTGCAAATTTTATTGCTGCTTCCTCTGCCAGAAGCTTGGAGAGAACATAAACCTGTAAAAGTGAAGAGTGTTTAAATCAATAAGAGTAAATATATATGTATATTTTAACGTGCAACGTTAAAGACATGCTAAAGCTTTACCCATCCAGTTGCTTTTGTACTCCAGACATGATCAACAGGAGTCCGGCAAGATTCATCCACAACTGGTCTCCATTTTCCATTGCTGTCTTTGGCCGAAAGTGTGCTAATGGAGGATGTTAAAACAACCCTTTTCACTGATTCAGATTTCAGGCAAGCTTTCAGGAGATTTAAGGTACCTTTGATTGCAGGGTTGATGATATTTGATTCAACATAAGTCTCTTCAGGCTCAAAAAGAAGAAAATAAGCGTCAAATTCTTCTCTCTCCACAGAATTTATGAAATAATTTAAGTAGGATTCATAGACATGAAGCAATTACCAATGTTCTCTTTTACATGGATGTCGAATTCCATAGAAGCTGCTACATGAAATACACCATCACAGCCCTTAACAGCCTCGTCGAAGCTCCCTTCTGCTTGCAAATCAGCTTGGAACAATCTCAAGCAGTCACTTCCGGCCCACATTGACAAATGGTTCAGAAGCTTTACTGTAAATTTAAGGTATGTGTATCAGCACAGTTAAATTATCAACAGAGGATGACATATGCTATGAAACTGAGCGGGGAAAACAATTCAATATTGACGTGCGTGTCTGTACCAAGTAAATGAAAATGAGAGAAGAATTCCCACATAAATATTTTATTTTTTAATATAATTACAGATAAATATTTGATATTAAAATTGTTTTACTGTATCATCTACCTAATCAATAAAAAAAAATTAAAAAAATAAAAAATAAAACATATTATTTAATTTTTTTATTCTCTTTGAAACTCACCTTAATTTTTTTAATTTTTTATTAATAAATATAATTTTAATTGCTATGGTGGAACAATCTCACTTAAATACTTTCTCCTCAATCTTCCCATGACCACATTCTTGCCATTTTATGTTGTTTTTGATGCAGATAAACTTATATTTAAAAAATTTATATGATATTTTAAATAAAAGATAATAATAATAATAATAATAATAATAATAATAATAATAATAATAATAATGATGATAACAACAATAAAAGTTAACAGTTGGAAGTGAAATGCCAACATTACACTAACCATATGATCCAAAGTAATGAAGCATCATCAAGTAATTCAGCTAATTATTCAATTAAATTCCATGAGAACCTAAGAAAATTTACTATAATGAACTTAAGCTACTCTGAGGGTGGTGTCATAAAGCAAGTATTCAACAAACTGAAAAATAAAAGCTCCCTCAGAAGAAGAATGAGAAAGGCCCTGCTGGAAATTACTTGTAGGTCTGGGCCCATACAAAATCTCCATAAATTTATTATTTTTTTTTTCTAGAAATGGCAGAACCAATTACAGTAGAATGAAAGGAACGAGTCACTTCTCTTTCACTGCCACCCTAGAAAGTTCTACGCAATGTTAGAGAGGGTCAGGCCTGGCAGAGAAGGCAAGCTGTGATCCAAGGCATTAAGATCTAGATGGCTATTTAAACAAATAGAATTAGAGAAAGCTTTTTATTAGTTGAATAAGTCATCAATCAAGCACTCGACTCTTCCTTTCAATGAGACAAGAAAAGTTCCCGTATTTCCTTTTGTTTCCCATTCTTCCCAACATTGAAAATGCTACAGGAAAAAGAACATAAAATGATCAAAGTTAATTCAAACTGGATGCAAGTAAACAAGAGCTTAACCTGGATCCCGGACTGCGGCATGAACTGTATATCCTCTCTGAAGAAGAGTCTTCACCAGCCAAGAACCAATATAACCTGTAGCTCCAGTCACACAAAAAGTAGTCTTTCCTCCTCCTTCTTTCCTCTCCACCATGCTTTCTGGATCTTCCATTGAACTTCTGCAACTTTTGCTGCCACAAGTTCAAGTGAAAGTTGTACTACGTCTCACAGTTTTCAATATAAAATATTTAGTAGTACAGAACCATCAAGAGGGTTTGCGACAACCATAAATTATAATCATTTTATGTATTTTTTTTAATGCATGAATGGAACTAGTGACAGGTTACATATTATCAGACTACTTAGAATTTTGTTTTCTTTGATTATATTATTTAGGATGTGACATAATGTCTGTCCCTTTTTAATTAAAAGTAGACATCAATGCATGTACTAGCCATTTAGAAGAAACTGCAGATGTCAACAAGCCCATATTCAAGAATGATCCAGCAAGTTAGAAATTTTGTGAAGAAATATTCTCCCATGCTTTTGTGCTTCTGCTTCTCTTGACATGCAATGTCAATTTGATAATTCACCCGAAACAAAATTTACTTTTCCAATATCGCAGTTCGAAACAATAATTCTTGGATTTTTTCTGCAACAACGTAGACGAAGTTCAAGCTTCAGTTTTATAGTTTGTATAAAAACAAAACAGAGATGAAATTGTTTTGGACTGACAAATGCTCCTAGCCGCATACTAAGTTCACATGTGATATAGTTATTTACCTCCCCTCTAAAGTGTAATTCAACTTGAGATACTGCTATTTTTCCATTTCTAAGGTGACCAGAATTTATTATTGGTAAAAGTAGACATGTGATATTGTCATTTTGGCTCTCTTCTCTGCTGAGATAAATTCATTACTTGGAAAAATTTTACAGGCAACACTGTTGTCTTCCTTTCTTTTCTGTTGGGTTGGGCTAGTTTCATTACTGTGAAAATTTTGACTGGTGATGCTGTTAGTTTTCCTTGCCGGCATAAATTTTTCTTTACTTTGATTTCTTGATTTTTGCTATTTTATATAGAAACAAACTTTCAGAAAATCAGTACACGATGATAAAATTTAAGGAGACAGCAAATTTCTATCTGAGACTTGCGTTAAGTACAGTGTAAAACGAAGTACAAGTTCAGCTTACAAATACATATTCTGGTTCGCCATTAGACCAAACAAAGGACGGAGACAAATTAACTTCAGTGAAATGGGAACCAACAAAAGGGTATAATAAAAAACTAGATCAATGACAAAAATACATTCAAATCTTCAGAAACTACATTACAGGTGAAGTCATGACTGGGAATTCCTAAGCAGCAGTAGCTACTTTGGTTTTCTCTGTATCTTTCGACTCCTTCAGTTTCTTCCAGTTCTCAGCAGTGTCGATTATTTCTCCTGTTTTTATAAGGTAGCAGACTAATTTTCCATCATCAAGGACTTTATGACCCACCCCGCTTGCTACTTCCTTTTCCTTCGAGTAGAGCATAACATTTGAGCTGTGAATTGGTGTTTCAATCTGTAAGCCACGTTTAAAATACACCTTAGTTGCCAAACGGAATAGCAAATGAGAAACCATATTTATGCACAAAGACTATTATAGCAGCATTCATTTAGTAACAAAGGTTGTGCACTTGCTCCAATAGTGAATTAATTGAAGAATGAGAAAAGTTTTAAATACAGTCACAGGTCATATATTGAAAAAGGAATCAGTAAAACAACCTTAATAATTTGCCCTTGTTCATCCTCTTCTCTCTTCTTCACATGCTTCATCTTGAGGTTTATCTCTTGGACAATCACCTTGCTGTTATGCTTAAAAACCTTAGTGATCTCTCCAATTTTACCCTTTTCATGTCCAGATATGATTTTAACAGTGTCTCCTACTTAAACATCCATTTTGTGTAAAACTGGAAGACTATTTGGCTTACATTCCTTTCGCTTCCATCGCTTAAGCTGCAAGAGGAATATGGGACATTAGGAAAATAGAGAACCAGCCCCTTCAGTGACATGGAGAAACAACTAGATCATGTCAAAGAAATTTTCCTATTTGAAAGAGAACATAACATTGATGTTATACCCAGAAGTTATTGGCCTCAATGTTGCTTTTGGAAAACTCATTTTTAAGCAATTTGTCTGATTACCACTTTTGTGGGAGGCACACAGCCAATAGGGGATATCAGATACCCTTGCTATGGCAGCTGCTGTACCACATGGTTTAAGTGGAACAACTGCTTGGCTATCACCGCCATTAATGCAAGACATACAAAAAACATGACATCTCATGAACTTCTGGAACAGTTTGAATTGCAACAAAAGAAGGCTGCAATTTGAATTTTACCCAGTTGTTGTCTCACTGTTTCTGCATTTCCCATCACTTTCCTCTCACAAACTTCAACTTTCTTTTATCCATGAGACCAAAAAAAAAAAAAAAAATCTGCCAAGAGGATAAAGATAATGCTAACCCTTGCTATGATAAGACATGGTTTGTCTATCAGCTTGACCTGCATGTAACAAAACAAAAGAGACTGTTATCATATAGTTAAGGAACTAAAATAAAATTTTTGGAGAATGCAGCAACTCAAACTCAGAATTGTTTATCAATCAGGCTGTTAGGACATGGTAATCTTTGAACAACTGATTCATCTTGCACAATTCAAGCCATTATTCTCACATGAGAGGAAGTCTGATACTCAGGGTCATAGATGAGGAATTAAATTGGTCACCATCAATTTCATTAATTTAATTTGCTCACTTAATGGCAATCCAGCCACACAAGGCTCAGAACATAATAGTGCAAACAAAATATCAAAACAGCATCAGAGAACAAAAGCAATGCTATCATTAAATTGTTTTTGCTAGCTGCAAAATGAAAATACAGATGCCAGAAAAAAGGCTCAAGTTTAAAAAATATGCATCCAAATAGAAAATTAACATGCAACTCAAAGTAAGATTTAATTCTCTTTCAAAGTACCGCGTACAATTTGTGCAAGACCAATTTCACACAACAAACAAAGATCCAAAGTATGAAAACGAAACCAAATATTTATTGCAAATGCAGCACATTACAAGTTATCTTCTTCTTTTTTTATTAAAAACATAAAATTACAACCTCTTGAACAGCAGTTAGTCAAATCAACAGAACACCCGGCTTTTTGCTATAGCCAACCAGAATACGAGAGCACACAAAAATTTTGATATCCAAATAAAACAGAAAACAGGTTGCTGCCTCTGTTTTTTCATTTTATTTTCTCTTGTAATACAATTTGTTCTCATAAGACCAAATAAAGAACATACAGTTTGATAGTCCTTGAAATACCCATTCGAATATAATCGAAAAAGAAACTAAGTAAGAGAGAAAAATCAGATTTTGAATTCATTTAATGGCACAAAATAAGTTGCTTTAATAGAAAATTAAAAAAATTTTGAGGAGAAAACTTACAGTCACAGGTGACAGAGAGGGAAAAGAGAAACGTTGGCCAAGGAAGGAATTCGACGAGGTGGAAAGGGACGTCATTGAGCTTTGACGTGCAGCCATTGCTGCCATTTTTACTAACGGTTCCTCAACTCTCTGACTTTCAGCGGGAGCATTGTTTTGTGAGACGGTGATATCTGGATAGTGAGGAGAGCATGAGAAAAGAATAGACGGTGTCTTAGACGACGCCGCTTCGAATGTATTCCAAGAAATCATGTAAATGGGCTCCAAATTGGGTCAGTTCACCTGAAATCCTACCAAAAACGCCAAATGGGTCTTTATTGGGTGAAAATATTTTGATAATAAAGCGTGCAGTTGCTGAAAATTTCAGTAATTTTTCATTCATTTTCATTTTGTCAAGTGTTAATATACAAAATTGGGATTGTGTCATTTCAGGAAAAAAGAAGAAGAAGAAGAAGAATGAGAAAAGAAGATGTGACCTAAATATGTTACAAAAATTTACAAACAACAATCCACAAATTGGTATGGCTCCTAGTTCCTGTAAACTTCAATTATATCACAAAACAAAACCAAAACGAAGGAATTAACAAACCAAAAAATATGAAAACCCATAATCTAAACTTCGTACGTGTCAGCTGTGCTGCTGTCCATGGACTCCTCTCTTCGGTGTTCAGAGCTTGGAGTCTTAGCCTCCGCTCGGTCCATATCGATGGAAAGTCCATCTGCAGTGCTAGAATTCCTGTGATGCTTCCTGTTGTGCCTCATTTTAAGGATCCGCGAAAGTACTTGCACAATGTCTCTCATGGAAGGCCGTTTTCTTGGGGCACGGTTGACACATTTATATGCCAGAGATGCCACTTCATTGAGCTCTTGCACATCGAAGTTCCCATCCAAACAAGAATCCACAATTTCCTCCCACTCAGTTTTCCCCTCGGTATTCATTGCGGCCTGATCATCATCACATCAAGAAACATATATAACTTAAAAAAGTGCAATAGCATACATAGGATCAGCAACAGCAAAGCACTTGAGCAAACCAAGAAACTAGATACCAAAAAATTAGAGAGGAAGGGAGAGAGATCTTACAAGCTCAACATATTCCATGAGACCTTGTAGAGGATTTCTTCCAGCTATAAGTTCAAAGAGCAGCACTCCAAAGCTGTAAACATCACTTTTCTTAGTGAAGGTCCTTGTAGATATGTACTCAGGATCAAGATATCCAAAAGTACCCCGTATATTAGCCGCATGTTTGTCTACCATCTCTTCTCTTGAAAGCCCAAAATCAGCAACCTGGTCAAACCACAATAATTACGTAGAACAGTAAAAGGTTAAGCTTATAAATTTTGTATATATAATTCAAAACAAAGAAAACAATCAGGGGAAAGATTCAAAGCACTATTCAGAAAGCTGTGTTATTTCAATGGATCTTTGTCACAATTCTCTCACCCAAAAACATAAAGAGTAATCAATATAAGACACATACCCTGGCTCTCATGGACTGATCCAACAGAATATTGGAAGATTTAATGTCCCGGTGTATTACTGGGGGAACTGCCTGAAATATACACATCAATAGCAATATTGAAAAGGTATACTGACCAAAAAAAAAGTATTGGCAAGTACACAGGTCTATTGTTAGTCCACATGAGATGAAAGCTTACCCCATCGTGAAGATACTCCAAGCCCCTTGCTACATCCAAAGCAATATAAACCCTCAAATTCCAGCTTAATGGTTCATGAGTTTCACCTGAGTCAAGAAGACAACCAAGTGAATTTAATAAAATTTAAGGCTTATGAAAATTGAAGTTCCAAAGTAGACCTCAGAAAACAATTTATTTTACTAAAAGTAATGATGCATATGAATTGAAGTTTCAAAGTGCACCTACAATCATGTAATACAGTACAAGCATCTATCACTTATTGAGAACAAGTTGATGCATAAACGTACCTGCTGACTGTTCTTTTTTTCCCACCCCAAGGAAGTACAAATAACATAAAATTACAACCATTTCTAACTAGTATCTATAAAATTGGGATTCTTGCTCAATGGTTACAATACAAACAGCTAATGCAGCCATAATATGGTTTGGATACAGGGCTACAGTATATCAAACAGAGACAATACTCATAGATTGAAGAATGGGAATAGATCCTTCAATTACTCAATCCTCAGTCATGGTAGAGACCTACTAATTTGTTTTAGAACAACTCTATGCCAACAGCTACATGCTAATCAACATAAATTTTTTAAATGCCATATGAGATGCACAAAAAATCCAGTCAAACAGTACTTTCAGCAGTAAATTGATTTTCCTATCAATCTTCTGCCTCTAGAGTTGATTGCAGGCTTACTGTACAAATGAGTAGCCAAACTGCCTTTACTCATGTAGACATACACAAGCATATGCTGACCCTTTTCTGCACAATATCCAACCAAGTTCACCAGGTTTCTATGGTGCAACCTTCCCAATAACATGACCTGAAAATGGTTAAATGAAGGCAAAACATTAAGATTGTCAAACAATGCAAACAAACATCACAAAATATCAATTGTTGCAGCAATGCAAGGGTGAATCATCAATTATTAGAAGTTAAAAAATAAATGTCGCTTGCTGATATTTCAATGGCTGCTTCAGACAGAATTTATTTACAAAACTAAATCCACCCAATCTGATTTGACAAACTTTCAGAAACTAGTATTTCATGAAATTTGGTCATCCTGTATTGCTAACTTTGGTATAACTCAAACTGTTTTGTACAACATTGAATTCAGAGATATGAGCTGACCAATAGAAACTAAATCCGAACACTCTGATTTTAGAAAATTTGAGCTTAGTATTTCCTAAAATTCAGTCATCCTTTATGACTTTCCAAAATTTTTTCCTAACCGGACAGTTTTCTCAACGGTTAACCTAGATTCATGTTCCAACCAGTAACGGAGGTTCCTTCCAATTGCTGCAAGGATTAAGGATTTATTCTAACTTGACATTTCTGCTATAATTTTCCCTGGAGTGACATATCACATTTTTTTTTCTTTCTTAAGATGCAAAAATGTGAAAGAATTATTTGAAAAAACAGGGACTGGGGATATGTTTTAACTTAACCCATAATACCAATATTTGTAGCAATAGCTTTATTACTAAGCTATTTACCATTCACCATCAGTACCTCTGTTTGGAATTCCTTCTCCCCTTGCTTAGAATCAGTTGCAAGCACTTTAACAGCAACAGTTTCACCAGTTGACATCTGAGCTCTGTATACTGGCCCAAATGCACCTTGTCCTATCAATGTTGTAAAATTACATGTTGCTTTCTGCAAATCCCTGCATGCCCATAAACAAGAAAAGAATAAATAGGTAGAACGACAAAGAAGGTCAAGAAAAACTTCTGAAGTTCATAGAAACCACCCATAGAAGGAAATACTGTAAAAGGGAAAGGCCAACAGTGTACATACATTTCTCTAAACCAAAAAGAAATTAGAAACGAAATTATTGTAAAATCAGTAACTATAAAAGATTGCTGCAAGTCCTGCTCATCTTTACTACTACTGTTTCGACAAAAAAGAAAGTAAATTAGGGTGTCAAATACATTTGAAAACTCAAGCCATCTTAATGGCTAATAGATACATGATCTCGTTCCCTAAAAAGGCTAAAATTTCACAAAACAGTTCAAGATAAACAAAATTCAAGTCATTTGGTATTGCCTACTAATGGAAATGATTACCCTAAAGCAATTCCGTAATGCTTAAATTCAAAATCCCAGCATCCTTATCTCATGTAAGTTAAAAACAATAATGAATAACAAATTCAACTCAATATTAACCAGTCAAGAAGGAAACCGTGCAAGGGTTTTTCAGGAAACATACTTATAAGAATACTCCGGTATTCCAGAAGCCGACACAACATTGCTCCTCTTAAAACCTTCAAGCCACATGGACTTGCCGTTCCGTCCAGATTTCCTTGGTGACTCTGGACCAATGGTTGAATCTGATAAGATACTACAAGAATCAACGCCATTTGCACGAATAGGAACAGCTGCCGCCCTTCTAGAACTACTATTCCCTATCTGGGATCGCTTCCTATGGTACCTGATACAGAGCAGTGCAGAAATAGCCAAAAGCACTCCAATAACCACTCCGATAGAGATCCCAATTATCAACCCAGATGACTCCCCTTTCATCTCTGTGCTTCAAGTTCTGCTATTCAAGCCTACAATCCATTTACACAGCCGCAACACCGGGTCAAATTCTGCTTATTGAATTATACGGTAAAGTTGATAGCAGAAGTTCAAATTTAGACTTTAAAACTAAATTACATTGTAAAATTCAAAAGACAAAGTCAAATTGAAACTATCATAAGAAATTCGTACCCATGAAAAGTCAAACTAACTTGAGCTATACAAATCAAATACACACACGAGCTATACGTCAACTAAGAATTCCAATGAAATTACCTTATTCTTAAACTGGTTAAGTACAAGATCAAACATTTAAGAAGGCATTATACAAAATAATTCTCTTTTAAAAGAAAATAAGCAATTTTTTCCCCAGAAATAAATTCTTTTATTATATCAGTAAAGAAAGGCAAATACTCGATCTGATTTGCATGAATCCAGACTTGCCAAAATGAGATTATCTGAATAAAAATACATAAAATGGATCTGTAAAGAAAACTAAAAAGCTGAAAATATGAATCTTCATGGACTTGGATGACCAAAGGAAAGAATTAAAAAAAAAAAAGCATACACATAATCAAAACGTAAAATTTTTCATTCAATCGACCGCAGTTTTCTCTTGTTTCACCTTTCTTCTCTTTTCCTACGTTTTCTCAGCCGAAAGAAGCAGAAACTAAACGAGCTCAAATCCTCGGATCAAAGCACGAAAACAACACGAAACGATTTGAAGAAAAAAAAATTTAAAAATGGTTTACAAAACAAAAAAACCGCCTCGCATTGATGAAGCTAAAACATTTAAGTTTGGATTGAAGTACCGGCTAAGAACCCGACGGTTGAAACAGTTACATGTTTTCTTAAAACAGAAAAACAAAAACACCACCACAGTCGACAGCAGTCGAGAAATGCTTCAAGGAAACACAATTTGAAGAGAAGACAGCAAAACAGATTCGATCTGTAGTTTGCTTTTGTACTTTATGTTCATAGTAATATTTAAATTCTGTGAATCGCCGTTTATTTGGATAAAATAAATCGCGCCTGAAGTCAGGCGCAGACTGCTTTTGTGCTTCCCAAAATAACCTTTGGTTTTGTAATATGACGAAAGTGTCCACGTAGGGAATTTATGTTGGATTTTTTTTTCGGTTATCATTCGGTGCGTATTGGTCCATAGTTATCTGAAGCAACTGGACACGTGGGACCTCTAGGCTTAAAGTGGAATGTGCTAATTATAACGTGGCAACGATTTTTCACTTATATTTCAAGATTGACGTTTTTCCCTCCTTAATCATAAATATACTTTGAAAGTAATTATGATTCAATATTATTCATTTAAGTCCTTTTATCCTTTCTCCATTTTCTTCACTTCTACCATTCTTTTCAATTAGATCATTTAGCTAATTAATCATTGCATTAGTATAATTATTACGATTATGCAAATCAATCTTTTATGAAAATATAAATTCATAAAATTATATGATAAAATAAATATGTTTAGTATAAAATTTTAGACATGACATTTTTAATAATTACGCTTAATATATTTTCTTATAATTAATAGTTTAATATAATTTTATATTCATCTCAATTCATTTTTTAATATATCTAATTGTATTTGTATACTAAATTGTGCTTGTAAAGACAATAAATCATGTAAATATTATTCATATAATCAACAAATTATGCTATTTTATTAATTTTTAGTTGAATAAACTATAATACATGATCAAAAAACTTGTAGTTGTTGATGTTATTGGTAGTTAAAAATAGGTAAGAAAAATGAATCCGAAGATACCAAGCAACTATCAACCTAACACACCTAATCCAATTGAAATTATAATTAATTGAATTTAGTTGTAGAAGGCAAAGCAAGTGAAGCCTACCATATGACCTAGATGAAAAGGACTATTTCCCTCAAGTACTAGTAGTGATGTGTTACATACCACACTAAGTTGTATCAAAATCTCTAAAGTCTAAACTACATCTTAAATTATTAATTGATTATGAAATTTCATTTCATTGTTGAAGATAACATATTATTTTCTTTAAATTGATGGCTACCCATAATTTAATTTTTTTTATTATGGGATCGGGAGATTATAATGTAAATTTTATAATCTCTAGAAGATGTCATGTCACAAGGTGAGTAATTTGAGGTTTCACACTCTGAATTATAAGAGAAATAAAGAAATAATAGTTTATTGTAGACATGCCTGCTACAACATCAACGATTGATCCAAATGGAAAATGTATTTAATATAATGAAGGTTAAATAAGTCATTTTGGGCAAATAAAATACATCTTAAGAAGCTTCCATTTATTGTACAATTTTTTTTAAAAAAATAAAAATATGTTATTAAAAATAATATATTTATAACTCCTACTTTTAATTTTAATAAATAACTTATTAATATTTATTTACTATTATTTATTAACTATTTGTGCAGATTAAAAGTCAAAATATCTCTATTTTAAATATATTTTATAAAATAAAATTCCTTTTTATCATATAATAAATGTTAAACGAAAATAGAAAAAATAAAATCAAAATCAAGAACCAAAAATGTTCTAAATATTTAATGTTTGGTGAATTGCAATGTTTGTAAAGCGAGGAAATTGTGTTCCCCCTTCAATTTCGCCAACCCCGTTGGAAAATTCAGTAGCAAAACTGTTAAATGAGGCCAAACAATGCTCATAAAGTTGCTTTAGGCCGTCTGGAAATGTCCCGAAGGGACGATTTTTCACAAAGAACTACCGTTGGCAATGCTTGCTTCACAAATCAATTAAAGTCTCGTTTGATTTGATTTAAGCCACGGGGGTCTCCATAATGCTCATGTTATATCTTTTTCAGTACGTATATTATATGGGGTCCGTTTAGTTCTTTTTTCATCGAGTAGTTACGTGGTCTATTCGATCAAGAAACTTGTGTCTAGGGTTTCTGATTTTTTGGCTCATGCATGCAATTATCTTAGGTCAAGAAAATTAGGGTGGATCAAGCATAATAGACAATGATGAGCCCATGATCTGTTTTATTGCTTTTAGAAATAGTTTGTCGTCGATGTACAAAGTAAATGAATCATGCATGTGCTTTTCTCCCTTGGAGTATTAGGAGTGGAGAACCGGCAAAGCACTGCATTCAATTCCAACAGACGCTAGAAATTAAAACAGATCATGCATTCATATCAGCATTCAAGAACATTCATGCATTGGTGTCACACGAAATGGCGTGGGAACATTGATTGTTCCCACGTTAACTTGGAGGCAAAGATACGATAAAACTTATGCTATGTACCGTGGCATGAGGTCGAAGAAGCAATGTGTGGAAGGTGCATGTGAATGGGTCATGTGGATGCATGTGCATTTGTTATCATCTCAACCCCACCATTATTTCTTTCATCATTTTGGATGGGTTTACATTCATGTATAGTATGGTCCCAACACGCCATTATTTCATTCACCAGAGAAATATACTTTAGATGTGGGCTTCACTTTATGTTCAAGGAAAGTGGACAGTCCATTGTCCAGACAATCCATTGGGTTTGATGGACTCCATGGAAAGGCTGAATAACTCTTGAAATGAATGCAGGCAAACGGCCACACAATTTAATTAAAGAACATATAAATTAAATTGTTATAATAATATTAATGTGTTTTTTGAAAATAAAATAAAATCGTCCAAATCTTTAAAGTTGGTGGAGGATCTTGTTTTGTATTTTCTTTCATTATCCATGCATATAATAAAGTGTTCTGTTTTTGAAATGCCTTGTCCGAATTAAACAAGTCTTCACTCATCCCAACATAATTTTGTTATTTTAATTGATATATAAAAACTTTTATTACGTAAAATATAACGTGGGAATACGTTATATAAAAAATAATAATAATAAATTTTTTTTTGCCATTTTATGTCATTGACTCAGCAACAGATTGGTCAAAAACATCAACATCAGCCACACATGGTCAAACCAAAGGGTGACGTGTCGAAATCAGATCCAAGTTCCATCCTATGTTTGACTTCAATCTCATCAACTCGGTTTGGCCAAAGACCATCATTCACTTTGATCAAGCTGGTTCGCACCTTTGTGGGTCCTGAAGAAATGACATGGCATTCAGGTAGACTATACCCATCACTCCTGTGGGCATGAATTTGTTTTTGTTCAAGGTGAGAAATGCGAACACGAACTCTGCCTCTGTTTTTGTCCCCCCCACCCCCCTCTCTCTCTCTCTCTCTTGCGGCGTCGATTTAGCACGTGACACAAATTGACGTAAGGGTAAAACGAATTAAATTTGGTTGATTTAAAAATTACCAATTGCCGACTCAACAATGGGGGGCTACTATTTTAAGAGAAAAACACGTGGAAATGAGTTTAATGATGTGATGCAACCAATCAGTGACAGCCTACTTTGCAATACTGATACGAAATCCCTTTGAAATTCCTTATTATTTTCAAAGAGAACAAATACTTCTTACATTTAAAAAATGTTTTAAAAGTTAATCTTTATAGGAAATGATGCACGTGTGAATATAGAAACTTCCGAGAACGCTGCAAGAGGTATAGTTAAACATCCACGTATGCCTACCATCTATGTGCTAACACAGCTTTAAACAACCAACGACTTGGAAATTAAACTCTTCTTTTTGTACTTAAATCAAAAGTGATTCCAATGGAAACACCCCTTTTTCAACCAAAAAAAATTATAAATTTAAAATATTTCTATAACAAAAATTAAGTTTTATTTTTTTTACACGTGTATTTTATTTTATTATATTATATAATTTTATGATATTTTATTTTTAATTATTAAATATAAATTAAAATATATTTTTAATTTTAAATTATATAATATAAAAGACGTAAGCCATGAGAAATTATGTGTGTTTAACTTTAGCTTAATTAGTCAAATTTTAATATGATGATATTGGTTTAACTGGTCTACGCGCTTTCCTTGCATTTCTTTCATGTCTGCAATCATAGCAAGTTACATCCATCAGTCTAATTCTATTACCATTATCTATAATTAAAATGATAAACTTAATTAAGAAATTTCCGAACGAGCGAGTGACTTCTAACAAAAAAAAAATGGTAGCTGAAGATGACAAGTCATGCCAATTTGGTCTTCGTCTTGCTCTTCAACGGGATGACGCTGAGAACGCGTGCCACGTCAGGTCAAAGCAGTCAAATTGGACAAAATTCTTTTATCCACGTGGCATCAAGACTGCTTGGTTTGTGGCATTTCCCTGCATTTTCACCACTTTACACGGCTGAGCGCAGTAGCTGACAAGACTCACGTGTCTTTCACGTGAGCATCAATGCTTACGTTGGGTTCCTCTGCGCTTTAGCAAGAGCACCACAGAACCCACGCCCATCCTAGCGCGTCATAGTCGGTGCCTTCTTTTGTGACTTGGATTTTTACATTAAATAATTTTTATAATTCTCAAATTTATTTAAAAATATTAAATAAAGATATTATTATAAATTATTTTAAAGAAGTGAAATAATATTAATGAATAATAATAATCAACTGAGTTACAAACTCAAGATGATGTTTGGTTTTCCACGTAATTTAAATTTTTTTTATAATATTAAACAAAAAAAAAAAAAGATTGGAAAAAGTCAATTCCCCAATTTTGAAGCTTGGTTTGACTTGAATTCTCTTACTAGGCGCGTGGAAGCACATTTGCAACCAGAAGAGAAACAACAAAGAATGTTCTACTGGCATGGTCGGCGTTGACATCCGTTATAACGGCGCGACTCATCTCCGTCACATTCGTAGTACAACAAAGACAATATCGGCTCTCGTTATCTTCAAAACAAAACCTCCGTCAACTCCCACTCCTCTATAAATACCAGTCTCGAGAATTCTTTTTCTTTGGATTCATATACTCCAGAAATCAGAACTCAAAAACACAAACACATAAGTCGCTGTTTCTTTTGCAGGAAGCTTCAGAGGTAACAATAAGACAAATTAAAGAACTCTTGCTTTTATTTTTGTAATTTGTTTTTCTCTCCATTTATCTATATTTTTGTTGCTGTTGAGAAGCTTGGTGATGGAATTCTCTATATTAATCGATTCATTTATGCGGAAATGTTTTGGTTTGAATTTGATTGATATATTTTCTCTTTTGTTTTCGTTTCTCATCGTAACTGTTAGTTATGAAACGATATTGAAGATTGGTGAAGAACTTCATGTGAGAAATTCATTAATTAATTTTGCCGGACATGTTGTGATTAATTTTTGCGTTGAAATAATTAGAGAGCTATTATTCGCATTTTCTTCATCAACGTGATTGTTAGTTTTGAAAATTTAGAACTTATTTCCTGGAAATAATACTCTAGCTTTCTAGTTTTTCTGTAGAGGAGGACGAAGGGCTTAAGACTTTCGTGAAGGTTCTAATTCTCCCGCGCTTTTTGATTTCTCTAGCATTGTCGATTCTCTATCGATAGACTATTAATCAATTTTAAAGAGGGAACTGTTGATTGTCTATCAAGAAATTGTTAATTAATTTCGTCGTGGAAACTGATGGAATTATACCGTCTTGGTCAATATAGTTTTAACCAGGTTGCTCTGGATTCTCTGAAATGGTAATTCACTGTCTAGATGTAAATGGGATAATAGCTTTTGCACAACTAATTTGATCTTGCCATGGTTTGGAATAGTGGGTGTTGTTATGAATCTTTTATTATTATTATTATTTTTGCTATTTTGTGGTTGTAAACCTGTTCTTTGATCTGGGTATATTATGCATCCCCTCTGCATCTCTGTGTTGTGTGTATTCTTACGTTTTAGCTCTTGCACTTTTGAATATTGAATATGCTGTGTAGAATAGTTGAGTTGTTTGTCAAGTGTAGGCCAAAACTGTTAACTGCTTCTGCAGTTTTTGAAAAATAAATATGAGGAGCTTGCAGGTTTATTTTGAAGGTATACAAGTTTCAGTTCTATCTGGGTAGTTGTAATTACAGTTGCTGACAAGTAAAGGTGCTGTTGATTAGTATCTGAAAATATAATAATATTGCATATTTTTCTTATTACAGAGAAGAGCTGATGCTAAAACCATAGCATGGACTCACGTCCGATTTTTGGATACGGTGTTACTGGTGCAGGCATATCTTACTCATCTTCTCATCCTACCATCCCTTCAATACCTAATAGTTTGTTTGGTTCTCTAAAATTCGAAATAGGAAATTCGCCTAACTCACCTTTTACAACTCAGTTCGAGTACGATACCAACACTACCTTGAGTGATAGCCAGGAGCAGAACAGCTCTGCAGAAAATCCTTCTGGGCTCAGCCCTTCTTGTAATTCTTCATTGGATTCCAACAGTTATTTTCATCAGTTAAGCCCTGCTGTAGACAGTCTAGTCCTCTGTTCAAGCGGGACTTCATATTTACAGAATGCAAATTGTAGCCAGAATATCAAACACGCTTTGCACAAATTAGAGACGGTACTAATGGGGCCTGATGAAGATGAAGTAACTATGCCGGATGCCACTTGCGGGGAAAGTAGCAGGCCGCAGGCATCTGGCCAGAGATCTAAGGCTTTGAGCCAGGGACGCCGTGGTTCACATGTGATTCAGCCTCAGCCATCCCTTATTTCCAGGTATAGGCAGTCAGGTGAACGGGCTCAAATTGGGAATCGTCAGATGACAATTGAGGAATCATCTTGGCAGAGTTTTCCTTCGGGAAATCTGATACAGCTATTAATTGCTTGTGCTAAAGCTCTCTCTGAAAACAACATTAATGATTTTGATAAGTTGATTGAGAAGGCTAGAGGTGCTGTGTCAATAAGTGGAGAACCAATCCAGCGTCTTGGTGCTTACATGGTGGAAGGTTTGGTAGCTAGGAAGGAGAATTCAGGTTCTAACATATATCGTGCTCTTCGATGTAGGGAGCCTGAAAGTAAGGATTTACTTTCTTACATGCAAATCCTATATGAAATCTGCCCGTACCTGAAATTTGGTTACATGGCAGCCAATGGGGCCATTGCTGAAGCATGCAAAAATGAGGATCGCATCCATATCATTGACTTCCAAATAGCTCAGGGAACACAATGGATGACTCTGTTACAGGCGCTTGCATCTAAACCATCTGGGCCCCCTCATGTGCGGATCACAGGAATTGATGATCCTGTTTCTAAGTATGCTCGGGGCGATGGGTTGGATGCAGTTGCGAGACGCTTGGCAGCAATATCTCAGAAATTCAATATCCCTGTTGAGTTTCATCCAATACCAGTTCTTGCTCCAGATGTGACACAGGAAATGCTTGACGTCAGGCCAGGAGAGGCTCTGGCTGTGAATTTCCCCCTGCAACTCCACCACATCCCGGATGAAAGTGTTGATGTGAACAATCCAAGGGATGAGCTTCTGAGGATGATAAAATCACTTAATCCTAAGGTGGTCACTCTGGTGGAGCAAGAATCAAACACAAATACTGCTGCATTTCTCCCTAGGTTCATTGAAACTCTCAACTACTATTTGGCAATGTTTGAGTCAATTGACGTCACCATGCCAAGGTTCCAAAATGAACGAATTAATGTGGAGCAGCATTGTTTGGCGAGGGATATTGTGAATGTTATTGCTTGTGAGGGGACGGAGAGGGTGGAGCGGCATGAGCTCTTTGGCAAGTGGAAGTCTAGGTTTACAATGGCAGGGTTTCGGCAATTTCCACTAAGCTCATATGTCAACACCGTCATTAGGAACTTGCTGGGGTATTACTCTGAGCATTATACGCTGGTGGAGATGGATGGAGCTATGTTGTTGGGCTGGAAAGATAGGGCTCTGGTATCTGCTTCTGCTTGGCACTGAGAATGGGGATGTAGAGGTGGTAGGAATAGAAATAAACGCTGTTCTTCTTATAGGTTGTAGAGCCATGGTATTACATGGGATGTGTAGAATGAGGTGATTTACAATTGTTTTGTAATACCATAGCTGTTGTTTGTGATGTGTACCATTACCATAGGGCTGTCACCATTGCTGTTCTATACCAGTTTTCTATTTCTATGATTTGATGATACAGCGATTCGTTCTGTCTCCATTCGATGGTTGATGTAATTGCTGCATCGTTTATGTAAGCTCATGATCCTGCATTCCATTTTGTCCGAGTTTCAGTACTCTGGATGTAATAAAGCAAGCCAATTCTTTGATTAGCATCCAATGTTTTTGATTCCCGTTGTTTGATCTCTTGTGCCTGCGTTAATCCGTCAAAGAAGTGGGGATTTTATAACGTTACAGGAAATGGAAGGTGGTTGTGCGGAGTTAACACCAAAATTATACGGAGGATCACTGTTCAACGTTACCCAACTTCGAAATAGTGGTGGATATTATAGTTGTAAAAAGCAATTAAAAACAAGATTCTGTAATTATGAAGAATGTAAAAACTAGGGTGAGCTTTTTAATTTCAACCGATTTGATTCGCTGAACATGATGCAGTTTGCCTCAGCTGTCGGATGCTAAAATAGGCAACATTGGGTTTGTTAGGAAGAGGTAGTTAAAAGTGTTTGGACTCGGACAAAAAGTTGCAAATGCATGGAAAGACAAACAATGAAATGAGGAGATGTCACAAGCCAACTGTTGTCCTGTCAGGCTACCTCTGCTCCACTGGATTCTTAATAATGCCGGTACTAAAATTCTGGTGATGATCGCTACGCCTCCTCGCATTGTTATTTGTTGGAAGATCAACTTGCCTAAATGTTCAAACCCGGAGACCTTGCATCTCTAAATACTACGATATACTTAAAATCACATTTCAAATTGCCACAATACCTCAATCCCAAACATATCTTGTATCCTCAAGTTTCAGTCTCTAGCTCCTACTTGAATCCAAAATGCCGTGCAGTGCTCTAGTCGTCGCTCGGAAAATTTTCATCCTAGCATTTGGGATTGGGAGATCATGAATATATTCAATTAGTCTAAAGCAATCGAAGCTATTAAGGAGGGACAAAGAAAACCATCCATTCTCGATCGCAAACACAATAGCTTAATTACTCGTTTTAACTCCAGTGTCTGCCTCATTTTTCCACCACTTACTAATTACTACTACTTTCTCACTCATTTCTGTAAATGTGATATTGATTGTATGTTGTAAGTTATTACTCCAATAGACAAGGATAATTTGGCAAGGCAAATTTGTGGTTACGGAGTAGACAGGGCTAGTTTGGTCAGACCATGAACAACTGTATTACAGTCCCTATAACATAATTTGCTCCAAACTCAACTTACTTGTCTACAAGAGCTCTGTTCTCATTGGCAATCCATTTCACTTCACCTCTGCTAGATAATTTATTTGCCAAAAGATTGACAACATTGACTCAGTCTGACTCTATTATCAATGGCTTCAAACCTGATTTTGCGTCCACTTTAATGCTTTCCAATGTGGCCGGGGTTTCTGCAACTTCTACATCTCCTATGCAAGCTCTTTTCGTACTGGCAACCATGGTGACTGCTCCTTATGAGTTTTTAATAATTATCCTCAATCCACTAACCCCTTCTTCTGATCTAATAGCCAATGAAATTTTGTTTCTATTAAATTCTTACTTTTAAATTTAATTTTTTAGGTTAAATAATAATTCATTTCAGTATAAAAGTTATCAAAAATAAAAAAAAAATATTTAGCTCTAACTGATGATAACCATAAAATAAAATTAAAAAAATTATTTAAATTCACATAATAATACTCATGAAATAAAATCAGATTTGCCCATAAAAGAAAATATTAAGTATAATTCTCAAAGTTTTTAACTTCAAATTTAAGCTTTTAGGTCTTGCCAACTTCAACTGTCTCCTGATCTGAAAGCCTTCAACATTGATCTCTTAAGAATGTGTTGTGGATATCTTCCTTCGGTCTTTCTAAACATGAACATACAGACCATGCTACCATTACAAAAAACTCAAACTCATGTTTGGTCAGAATCTCAGCCTCAATAACTTTTAGGCAATATCTCCATTTTTAGGTAGATATACTCATTTTTTAATAAATATGTAAAATTTTTGTTTCATTTTAACTTAAAATTACTGCACTTCAATATTAAACGAAGTTTAATTAAAATGGATAATGATTGAAGGGTTGATGCATATAAAAGCAAAACAATAAAGTGCCAAATTAGTCAAATATGAATGGCACTAATATTTTACATAAATGGTAAGATTATTTTGAAATTGTTAATGCATATACAATAATGCAGTAGCTAAACTGCAAGATTCGATGCTAATTTTGATTTTTAAATCAATAATATTAAAAATATTAATTTTTTTTTATAAAATTATGTACTAAATTTATGTTGTTATTACAGATATTATATTATTCATGTGAATATTTATCTATTTTTAAATTATATGTATAATTTATAAAAATAATGTAATATTATTAGAATTTGTGATTTGTGTATGTAGTATTATTAGTTTCAAATATATACAGCAATTACAGAATGAGTTAAAAAGTGAACTCAAGGGCCAAATGCCACTCCTTGAGTTCATGCATTCTAAATCTTTCACTTGCAGAAACTAATATTAATGTGTTGGCAGTTGGCACCAGTACTGCAGTGACTTAAATTTATTAAATACTGTACATGCAGACAAGTCAAGAAGATAATCGAGTTAAAAATTCAACATACAAAGTTAACAATGTGTTTCACACATTTCTCCCTCGCAGCTATATCTATATAATACTTGAGCATGGAGGCACTAAATCTTACACCAGCTAGCTCTTAAACCACAAGAAGCGACACCAAACAAACAGCTCCAGCTCTCGTTTCCTTTCTCCTCGATAGCCATTACCAGATTACTAGAAACAGAAATGAATTATGTCTTTTGAAGGTTCAGCCGCTCCTACTTCAATCCAAAATGCTAAACAAGACTCAAATCGTCGTTCGGTAAATTTTCATTCTAGCATTTGGGGAAACGTAACCCAATTCAATAATCATCGGAATAAAAGAAATAAAGAAAGAAAATATTTAAGAACAAAAACCATGAAGCTGTATATTGCCTACCGTCTCTTTTGCATAGGGTATGCAGTATGGTCTTCCTAGCTTGGCCAATTCTTCCTCAATTTCGTTGTAAATATCCAAGAGTGTCGTATAAATTAATTTTATGTGTTCTGAAAGTATACTTATGGCGCCAATGTCCCATCTGAAAATCACAAAATAACCATATTATTAATAAATAAATGACATCATTTCTAATAAATATCTATTATGAAAAAAAAATAAAAATTATAGTCTGCAAGTCTTTAAACCTTTTGACAGCTTCAACAAACAGTGTGAGCTCCTCAATGTTACCACAGGCATCAAATGTATGTCTATGATAGATGTCATGTAGATTACTTTGGTCATTGTTCTTTTGCCCAATACATACTTTGGTTCAAAGTAAACTCTCACTATCTAAAAATATAACTCTACCAATCTGTCTCTCGCGTAAGGCAGCATCGTAGTAAACTCTAAATCTTTCCACCACTTAAAATTTAAATCAATTTTATATTAAAAAATATCTTACTAAAACTTAAATTTACTTGTTTAAACAAATATTTGGAGAATGAATTTTACATTTTCCCATGCATCACTTATAATCATGCTTATTGTTGATGGTGAAATCATTTTAGACAAGTTTACCTTGTAATATCACTAAGTTCCTTCTGGTGCTGTTTTTGTAATTTGTTAAAATCTAACGTTGCAAACGTTAATAGCACTTTATTGTGCGAAGAATCTTCTCGATAGATAGACAAGTAATGTCTTGCCTCAAGCCTCTGTAAGCCCTTGCGGATAGGCTTCTGTAAAGCATGCTTAACTTGCTCCGCAAGTGGGGTGTTCAACTGAGTCGCTAAAGACTCAAGATGGCATGTAGTGAAAGCAAGCGCTTCATCCAGTATATTTTCTCCGTGTACCTCTGAGATGCGCAGCTTCATACAAGCTTAACATTCCTCGAACATCTCCTACGACCTCGAGAGATGCCTTGAAGTTGCCTTCGCTATCTTTGAAATTTTTGAAGACATCTGCATCATCATTCGAAAAAAATACATCTAAGTTAATATCAAAATTGTGGATAACATTTTGTTACTGATAGGTTCTTTGTCGAATTCCATTTTTCAAATTTGCTTTTTTGATTTTTTAGAAAATTATTTTTTTTCTCACTTTAGTGTAGAAATACATTTCAGTAACAATATTTTAGGCATGCTTTTTTGGAAGAATCTTTGTTCTTTATTTATTTCCATATATAACATCCACTGTTACATCAGAAAGGTCAAATAAAGGCGAGTGATAGTGAAAAGGATATGCATACCGAGTGTTGAAATAAACGAAAAAAGCAAGAAGTACAATGCATACCAGCGGAAACTTTATAGCCT
The DNA here is from genome assembly GCA_032402905.1 of Khaya senegalensis. Classification (NCBI taxonomy): domain Eukaryota; kingdom Viridiplantae; phylum Streptophyta; class Magnoliopsida; order Sapindales; family Meliaceae; genus Khaya; species Khaya senegalensis. The sequence goes on along the minus strand of CP135553.1, from coordinate 1,671,821 downwards.
TGTTGTCTAAGTAATCGAAATCGAAGAGAGATATAGTCTAGGTCATCATTTTCATCATCCCTGAGAACAAAGTCATGGTAAGTTAAGTTGGTATTTCAAACGCAATTATCTTCTTTCTGTCTATATGCTTAGAATTCTATACTATCGGTTAATTTAGCTTTTCGTACATGAAACGCAGTTATCTTATTTCTGTCTATATGCTTAGAAATCTATAATATCACATGTATCTTCTGCTGGGCTAGCTATCTGTCATGAAGCCAGAACACAAGCCCGTAATGTTTCATATCATTTCAATCTCACAAATCAGTTGTTGAAAGAAATGGTTTCGTATGATTTCATTAAAACTTTCATTCAATGTACTAGAATCAAATTTTCTTTGATATGAAAGAAATTTTAAAAAAAAAATTGTCGTAATAAGACACACAAATCAATTTTATGTATTAGAATCATATTTTCTACGATAGAAAAGAAATTTTGAAAAAAAATTATCATAATGAAACACACAAATCAATTTTATATACTAAAATCACATTTTCTACGATGTGAAAGAAATTTTGGAAAAAAATTGGTATAATGGGACACACGAATCAATATTAGGTATTAGAATTAAATTTTCTATGATGTGAAAGAAATTATGGAAAAAAAATAATATAAATATTTTCTTTGGCCCTTGATTGGCAATGTCTTCAGACTTAGTCTACAATAAATAAGTACTTTAGTTGTTGTACATATTAATAATGGCTTTTTTTTCTATATCTTCCTTTGTAATATGTAATGTGCACAAATATTGTTATGCCATTGCTATATAAGGAACAGTCCCTTTTAAAGCACATTTGTATGCCTTAAATTTTGTACAACATTAAGTGATTAATTATATTTTAAATATTTTATTAAGATACAACAATTCTCTATATAAAAGTATACACACACTGTTGAGAACCTAAATAGGCAGGATCCTCTCGTGCAGCAAGCGGCAGGAAGGCATTGCGAGGAAATGGGCACGCTAGGTGCCGCACAGGCCCACGATCCAGTAAAGAAGGAAGCCCATCGAGAGATTGGCCTTACCCACAAAGGAATTCTACAGCAAATGGAATTCCAGCGACAGCAGAACTTCGCTAACAACAGAGTTTGACAGCAAGTAAGACACAGCAAGCCAGAATTCGATGTCTCTAAGACACAACAAGGCAACAATTTGTATTTAGGCAGAATTACGAGACTTATAGGATTAGGAAACAATAAGATAGGATAAGATTTATCCTTATTTAGTCATAGATAGCTTAGGAATCATTTTCATAATCGAATTAGGAGTTTATTTTATAGTCAAATAAGGTTGCTATCATTATAAATACAGCTATTTATCATGTAATTAAGTTTGGGCTTTCAGATATTATTTGATTATCAATAAAATAATAGATTGATCAGCACAATTGCTGTCATTCTTTATCTTCGGTTATCCTTCAAGAGTTTTCTTAGGATTAACTTGGGTTTAGGCTAAGGTCAAGAGTTGTCTTCCTTGCCTAAGAGCTGCGGTTGAAATCAAGAGTTGTCTTTCTCAACTAAGGCGAGTTGCGGAAGGGTTAAGAGTTGTCTTCTCTTTCCAACATATCCGTCCATCGCATATACCATCGAGCGACTGAGCGCGAAACAAGAGTTTAGGGGCGAAACATCGAGGGACTCAAGTTTTAAGCATAAGGGCAGCAAAGACGCACGTAAACAGTAACTTTTGACAACCCTAGACTGCGGAAAATTTGGGGGTCGAAAATTCGGACCCCAACACACACACATATATGTGTGTGTGTGCCTTCACAAGATTGTTTCAATGGCACTGTATTTAAAGAACAAGAAGGAGATCCTTTCTTGATTTGAAGCCTTTCATTTGTGATTAATTTTTAGAGTACTAACACTAAAGATTTTAGAACACGTGTAATGATCAAATATCACAAACGATGTTAGGACTTGGGATAATATTGCCATTTTCTTTTTAGTGAAACCCACTTCATGTGATTCATCGGCATCATTCACATCTTCCCCATCTCAGTTACAGAGACTGTTTGAAAAGACTAGACAGTCGATGGTAATCGTACTATTCTACCAATCTTTTAGGAAGAATTTGATTGCTACCTTGGTCCCGCATTCATCATTTGCTTTCAATCTTCTAGAAAGCATGGATTGTGTCGTGATTCATGGGGCAGACTGGTAAAATCAAACCTCCGCTTACCAATTCTTAGAGAAATATACAGACGATCGTATTGCAAACTTATTTAACTCGATAAACTTAGATTCGAAACTACTTGACTTGATAGAATTGGGACATGATTCGTTTGATTCGTGAGTTGGTCATTTTCAGTACAACTCCAACTGACCCTATACAATCCATGTTTTAAGAGAAGAAACTATCTAACTGAGTTAATTAATTAGACGACACATGACAAGCGACTATAATACGTATTATAATCAAATTTCACTTCAACCTACCCATCCTAACATAGGATGTCATCGCCATTAACAATTTAATATTGAAGCTTACATTACATCCCACAAAAATACGGTACCATGCAATATTATTTGTGTGACAACAATAAAACGCACCAAGTCACTTTCCTTGGCACGCCAGAGTTGACAACTTGTGAAATTTACAATTCTCTACGCCTACAAATTGCAATCAAGTCCTTTTCCAGTGTAACACATCGAGCACGGAACCAAGAGATCCCACGAACATTCCCCCTGGCCCAAAATCTCCCGTAATCAACGGCTGCTGGACCCTCCGCGTCCACAGCTCCACGTGTAGGTATAGAACAACAAGATGACAACAATACCCTCACTTTAGCTACTATATACAATGTATTCTCTGTCCGATTCTCTCTAATACAAAACATCCGCCACCCTGATGCAAGAGCTACAAGGGCAAGAGTCGTAGCACATATTAGATAAACCAAAGAAAACGACAAACATGAAATCCACGTCATCTTCGGATCACGACAACGACGAATCTCTCCGATCACCACTCCTCTCTCTACCAAAACAGCCGGAGAAGCTCCTCATAGATGACATGCTATCAAAGTACTGCGGCGAGTTCGGGCCGTGGCAGTTGCGCCACTTTGTTCTGACCAGCCTTGCCTGGGCGCTGGAGGCGTTTCATACGATGGTCATGATTTTCGCCGATCGGGAACCGGAATGGAACTGTCTCGAACCTGGATGTGACGCCGCGGAGAAAAATATTTGTAGGCTTCAGCCGGGTTCGTGGGCTTGGGCTGCCGGTGCCGACACCTCGACGGTGGCTCAATGGGGGCTTATTTGTGAAGAAAAGTATAAAGTTGGACTTGTCCAGGCCTTGTTTTTCTGCGGATGCATGATTGGTAAGTTTTTCCAGTTCCTTCTGTTAGTACATAAATTTAATATCAGAACTTATAAGTTGATGGGGAATAAAAATATTTTGAAGTTTTAAACATACGGTGGAGACACAGCCGAGATGCAGTCGGTAAGACTCATGGTTTATGTATTAAAACAAGTTAGATTATTAAATTATTCGGAAATGAAGAAACAGCCAAAAACGGTGGTCCAATCCTTATCAGTTATCCCTTGGTCTTTGGAGATTGTCATTCACACACTTGTCCCAGTAATGCAATGAATATGTCGCTAAAATTTAGGTGAAAAGCCACAATGCAGGGGACATCAAAATTACAAGAGTCGTTGGTTTATGATGCCTAGTTCTTATCATGAATATCTAGCTTCTTCCCCTTAAGGAGTAAATTCCTGTTTCTGGGTAGTTGATATTTAAGGAAATTAAACATAGTCGAAATTGATCTATTTGTTTCGTTTTTCTTCATCGGATTAGGATTATATAGATGCCAGCTTGTTGTCTGCCTGTAATCATACACTTTGAAACTGGGATCTCAATCTGCGAATTCTATTTTATGTGATAATGCAATGAAGAAAGATTTTATAGATATTGGAGATTTACTTAAATTGAATCAATTTAAGTAGAATAAAATTCGCACTCCTTTGGCTTTTAATCAGATAGTGGGACAAATTAAAGAGTAATAATTGTGATCGTCTGCATTATAGTATCCTTTTAATATACGCATCCATCTGCGCCATATGTGTCTACTTTCTATGTACCAAGGATAAAGCTTATCCTAAGCTGCAACTTGGAATATTCTATGGCACATGGTTCAAAATCTTTGTTCGTTAAAGGTCAGGATAGCTTTGGCAAATTGTGTTCCTCTTCTGTTTCTTTCTTTTTGGACCACGACTTCTTGATTGCAGTGCTTTTCTTATTTCTCTGACTTTATGAAACCAAATTATATAAATAGAGAGATGTTTAGCACGCCTTCGAAATTTTGGAAACTATATATATATAGTAATATGCTTTATTATAGCGACTTAATGGGTATAGTTTCTACAGGAATGCTCTTAATATTGTAGCAATTGAAGTCCATTGTTGTTATTAGAAAGAAGAAATTAGGTGCGTATTATCATTCAACAATTGGACCCACCCACTCGGTTAGGAAACTATATGCAAAATAGACAAGAAATTAGATTCTTCAATATAAGCCTCGTGTTATGTGCTTTTGAGAGAAAATTTTCTATTTTTAAATGTTAGGCCCCAAACACCAAGTGTCTTTGAATTCTTTTTAAAAGAAAACGAAAGGCAAAGAGCACGAGGCTTTTGAGTACACTATTGAAAGATAACTGTATCATTAAAAAAATGCCTTGATAATGCAACTGCGTACAGTAAATACTAGAAGAAGATGAGGGCCACATGAATTCACGATACATTTTCCTTGTTTTGCTCGAAGCTTTTAAGGCTTTTCTGGAGTTCACAACTCATCTGACTGTTCGGAATACATTTTATGCATATCCGTTTTGTCCTTTTTTGCTGATAAGATGAAATCCACTAAACATTTCATCTGGTACATGTCTTTAGTTTCCTTATTTTATATAAAGTTACAAACGATAGCGTTACACATGTTGGTGTCATCATAACAAAGCATTATGATGACATTTATACCTACTCAAGATATGGCCAGGTTACTTATTGTAATTGGTTTTCTTCCTTTTATTAAAGCACGTTTCTTTGCATCAGTACCTGAAATGGGACGTGTACATGCCTCCACTGTTATTACCACACAATTGTGATGATCACAGTCGTTTTATTGAGTCATTAAATTCACATCTGTATAGTTTAGAGTTTTTCTTTGGTAATATTCAAGCTTAATGATCTTAAAGTAACCAACAAAAATAAATAGGTAGTTTGAAGTGCTTAATTATGTAACGTTGTCAATTTAAGCAGTTTTAGCTTTCAAAAATGGACTACGAGGAAAGATTAAAGTTATGCTGCATTTTCAGGTGCTGGAGTATTTGGCCATCTCTCGGACTCGAGGCTAGGAAGAAAAGGTTCTTTAACAGTAGTATGCATCGTGAATGCCATTTTTGGTTGTTTAACAGCATTTTCACCTAATTATTTAACCTATCTTGTACTCCGGGTACTTACCGGCTTCAGCACGGGAGGCGTTGGCCTTTGCGCTTTTGTGCTCGCCACGGAACCCGTAGGCCCGACAAAGCGTGGCGTTGCTGGCATGTCTACATTCTACTTCTTCTCAACAGGAATAGCTATACTCTCTGGCATAGCTTACGTTTTTCGAACATGGCGTGCTCTTTACATTGCTTCTTCAATCCCCTCCATTTTGTTCCTTTTCGTTATTATTGCTTTCATCCCTGAGTCTCCTAGATGGTACCTTGTTCGGGGCAAAGTAAATGAAGCTATGAAACTCATGCGCATAATTGCCAAAACTAATGGCTGCCACCTGCCTGATGAGGTTGTTCTTGCACTTGACGATGAAGAAAATGATGCTTCAAATGGCAAGCAGAAATTGAACGATGAATTGACAACAAAAGAAGCAGTAACAGGTTCTGTCATAGATGTAATTAGGTCACCAGTCACGCGTGTACGGTTGTATTTAGCAGTAGCCATTAACTTCTTGTGCTCAGTTGTATATTATGGCCTCAGCTTAAATGTTGTCAATCTCCAGACCAATCTTTATCTAAACGTGCTCCTCAATGCAGTAGCAGAGATGCCAGCATACACCATTACAGCAATTTTGCTGGATAAATTTGGAAGGAAACCACTGGCAATAGGCACACTTTGGTTCAGTGGATTTTTCTGCTTAGTTGGTTGCTTGATAAGAAACAATGGAATATGGAAAGTAGTAAGAATGATTTGTGGCATTCTGGGAATCTTTGGGATGGCTGGTACTTATAATTTGCTGTTCATATACACTACAGAGTTATTCCCAACAGTGGTGAGAAATGCAGCACTTGGTTGTGCAACACAGGCGGCGCAAATGGGAGCGATATTGGCTCCGTTTGTGGTGGTTTTGGGTGGTTCCTTGCCATTTGCAGTGTTTGCAGCATGTGGTATTGTCGGTGGGATGTTAGCATTTTACCTACCGGAGACGTTAAACAAGCCGCTGTATGACACTATGGCCGGAATGGAGGCAGGAGAATGTATTGTTTAGGTTTTGAACTGTTACTTTTCGGTAAGCACATAGAGGTTTTGATTGATGAGTTTTCTCCCTGGTTTGGTTCCCTCCTGTAGTTTGAATTTCAGATACAATACTCATCAATGGAATGAAAGTAACTGAAACTTTTAGGGGATGCAAATGAAAGAATTTTCCATTCAGATTTACCACTAAAGCAATTCTAATCAATATAAGCTAAAAACACCATGGCTGTCTTGTATACGGGTTAGGAGGAGATCAAAGTCAAGATTTTCAATGAACTGGATGCAGTAATTACATTAAAACTTGTCTAATATATTATTTATACCTTGCAAGGCAGTTCGATAGACAGTTCTTGTATTTAGTTTTGAAATATCATGTACTCGTTCAATTTCCAAATTGAACATTCTCCTTAGAATTCAACACTGCCCTTTCTGAGTTCCTTCCCAAAACAAACCACCCACGGAACTGGTCAGTGAAGCCCAGCATTACTCGGAAGATATGAGCTCCAGATAAGAATTCTCTCCTTATCTTTTTTATTTTGATATTTTATTAAATGTTGACATATAATATATATTTATAATTAATAATTAATATTATAATATAAATTAAAAATTTTAAGATACAATTTAAATAATTAATATCATATGTCTATTTATTAAAATCAATAATAAGAGAGACAACAAAAACATCATTGTCTATAAAGTTAACAAGTAGCTTCTTTCTAAAAGATGTGTCCAATAGGGTGTGCATAATTCATCTTTATAAAATTTTAAAAAAAAAATTTTCTTTCTTATTTGATGTGAAATTCTGTCACATTTACTTTCACCTAATTCTGTAATAAATTTTATATGTCCATCATATTTTATTTTGAGAGTTATAAACCCTTCATGATTGCATTTGGCATGCGTAAGTGTTTAGTTAAAATATTAAAATAAAATAAGTTTGATTCTGATACTATTTATTACAAGTTAGACCATTATTTTCTTCTTAAAAGACACATTTAATAAAATATATAAAACTCACCCTCACCCTTGTAACGGTTAACAAATTTTCAACTTTACTCATAAAATATACCATTGTGTTCTTTTTAAAAGATTTATTCAATAAAATATACAAAATTCAATCTCACCCTTACAAAGTTTAAAAATTTTTGATCTTATCCCTCCATAATTCTGTCACGCATAGCTATAGCTATGCTTTTCAAATGGGCCCAATTCCTTCCTTCTTAACAATCGTTATTCTCAACTCATCTCGGAAAAATTACGACCGTCAGAAACTTTTAGGCTTTAGTTTGTGTAAAAAATTATATATTAACAAATGATGTTACAAAACTTGAAGATCGTCACCAATTAGACAAAATACAGTGAGACGTTGCTTGGACAGAGGATATTTACTATTTCAATTGATGAGAACTTGGCAGTTGATTTAACTAATCCATTGCTCTTTCCAACAGTATCGAAGTTTTACAGAACTGAATTATTTCCATGCTGCATGGATATATATATATGTATGTATGTATATATGGACACAAATAATACAACGTATAAATTTATTACAGGCTTTGAGTGATTGAAAAATCTAGACAAGGCTGTCCTCAGAACATGAATGGAGTTGGAGAGAACACTGGAATGAAGGTTGATATTGAGCTTTTCCTGCACACAAAAATAAATTATCTAGAGTTAATTAAAAACCAAATAAAATTAAGAGACAAAAGCAAAACCAAATAAACAACAAAAATAAATTCTAAATAGATTTATGAATATTAATATTATCTATGTGCAAGATGCAAGGTTACGTCGTCGTTTTAGCCTCTCCGATCTCCGTCAAAGCACAATTAATATTCCAACAACAAACAGAAAACTTCAGGAAACAAGCCGAATCCGAAACGACAAAAACATAAGACAGAACAACTTGCCCGTATTCCTTGCTATAACTATGAACAGGAACTTTATCGAGGTGGAAACCGCCGCTCTTCCTCTTAACAATTCTCTCCGTTCCGGTTTTGTCCCGTTCCCTTTCTAACACAACGTTGTCCTCGGAAATAGCACACAGCGAGGGCTTCCAGTCATTCGCCCGGCCGACTCCACCAGCATCACCACCGCCCAACCTCCCACTTCTCCTCTGTCGGTAGGCCCCGCGAACTACCGGGACCAACGAGCTCGTCTCGGACGGCCTCTCAGGGCCGGGACTGTCGCCACCACATGATTCCTGGCACCCACAGCAAGGAACGAGCTCCAACAAGAACTTCATCTGCTACCTTTAACTTTCGTAACGATTTTGTTGTTGTGTTTCTGTAACAATCGGAATGTGGAAGGGAGAAGCTCCACTCGCTCGCCGCTCTTTGGTTGTGGACTTAGTGGTGTTTTAACCGTTGTGTGGACAATAGTAGTCGGAGACGTCGCTTGGTTTACATTATTTATAGGGGAAAATTAAATGATTGATAACAGCCCTGATATTCGGGATTATTACGAAAATGCGACCACAGGTGGGGGTCATTCGACGGCGGGGCCCATTGGTCCTTTTCTTTTGTTCTCTTTTTTGTCTTTCTTTTACGTGATCAATTGATCGAGGGCCATAATAATTTTAAAAAAATTAAAATGAAAAAGTTTTAAGCAAAAGACAGCATAATTAATATAATAAAATTAAAATTTTATTTTTTTATAATAAATAAAAATTTTTATAATTTTTTTATTTATTACTAAAAATAAATTTTTTATTTTATTAATTAAATAATTTTATTATTTTAATTATATTAGTTTGATACTTTTTTTTTTTAATAAAAATAAATTTCACTCTCTAATTTTACAATTTAATTGTAGTTTATATATGAAAAGATTCCTAAATACTATTTAAGTTAGTAAAAACTCTTTATTTATCAATTGAGTTGAATGAAATTTGTCTACAGTGCATTATCCATAGTAAACACCAATTCCTATGCATGTTGTTTCGTGCTTATTTAGGTAATGTTTTATATTATG
>CP135553.1:1610409-1642835 GCA_032402905.1 Khaya senegalensis | reverse complement strand
AGAACTATTGTTACATATCCGTTTCTCCGACCACCGTAAATGCGCTATCAAATTTCCAACTACATTCCACAACACGATCGAATAACCATCAAGATTGAAGAAGAAGTACAAAGAAAAGCTGTAGTTTTTATCAAGATTCAAGATTAAGAAGAACAAGAGAAACTGTAGCGTTCAAAAAAACTAGACAGGCGCAGGCGGGAGAGAAGACGCAGAGGCTGATGAGTTTCATGACCGGCTGCAAAACAGAGCGTGGAAATGCAATTATGCTTGAAATGCAATGCGGCAGCGGTACCATACGGCGTCGTTTCAACTGATAGCAGTTGATACTAATTGGAGAAAATCCTAGATTGATTGAGATTCAATCCTCACATTGCATTCTATGAAATTAGGTGTATTAAGGAATATGAGCGGTGTATTTAGTTCTCACTCTATCAAATAGAGCCGAAAATATCATCAGCTGAAAGGCCCAATTGAGGCCTAAATCTAAGATCCAGTGGTCGCATGACCACCAAAGTCTCATGCTCTCACCAATAAAACGGTATAAATTCTTCGCTTTTCATTTTACATTTTACCACAGCCAGCATTAGCCAACTGCATCCAACAAACCCGTAAAGTTCTTCAAAGAAAGAAACTGAAGAACGCATTCTATTCTGCTGACACTTTCCTTCCTTCAGTTCTGTCTCCTCCATCAGAACCTTTAACAAAATAAAAATACCAAAAATACCTTTTTTTTTTGTCTTTGTTTTCAGTATTTCAACGCGGAGAAGAGTTCCAAGCAAATCTCATTTGATTTCTGTCCTATAAGAAACTGAAACACATTTGTCATTCTTAATATTTGCTATGAAGCGAGGGTACCGCGAATCTCCATCTACCTCTGAAGGGCCACCTCAACAAAGACTTAAACATAACCCGGAAGGTGATTTTAATTTTACCCCTTTATTGCTTATATGTTTTTGTTTTTGTTTTTGTTTTTTTTTTTAATAATTTTATTTTTTTTCCTTTAATTTTTATGGTTAATTTGATAGGTTTATCGACATGCGTTTTGTAGCTTATCAGCTTTAGTCTGATGAGCTGCTGGAAAACATTAGTTTTGACCTTTGTATTGTTATTTATTTATTTATTTTTCCCTTTAACATGTAGGAGGTTCATTTGCTTAACTTGTTGGTTTCTTTGACGTGAATTTTTGGAGTTAAGAAAGTTTACCTTTGTCTGGCGGCCAGAAAGTTGAGGAAACTGAAAATAATTAGGCTTTGAATGTTTTGTTCTTTGTTGTATTAAGGTTTTTTTTTTTTTAATGATTTTTGAAGACCAGTTGTATTAGTTTCAATTAAGCAACAGTTGTAATCGAATCCACCAATGGAGCCCTTAATGATGAGGAATAAATTGAAGCTTGAAATTTTAAGTTTTGCCTATTTTACGTATGGTACTAATTTTATGTTTTACTATTCTAAGTCAAGTATTTTATTTTCTGCTAGGTGATGCACGATATTTCGAGGATGAGAGCACCAAATTTTTTGCTAGGAAAGTGGCTGACCATTACAGTGCAAGGACAAATCAAACTTTGGAAGAGCGAGAAGCAAGTCCAATCATTCACTTAAAAAAACTTAACAATTGGGTATGCCTTGTAATCTCATGAAGTTCCCTACAAGTTCATGATTATATTGTATAATTGAACTTTTACTAACTTATTTGACTTCTTGCTTTGTTGAACAGATTAAAAGTGTCTTAGTTCAGCTTTATGCTCGCAGAGGGGATGCTGTTCTGGATCTTGCCTGTGGCAAGGTTTCACCCTGTTTTGTATACAAAGTTCTCAATTCATACAAAGCTCTTTATTCCTTTTCATCCTTTCATTCTGATTTTTTCTTTTTTCTTTTTTCTTTTTGGTGCATTAGGGTGGTGATCTGATCAAATGGGACAAGGCAAAAATTGGATACTATGTTGGCATTGATATAGCTGATGGCTCAGTAAGTGATTATGCTCACGATCAGTTTGTTATCACATTTTCTGCCTGGGCTTCTTAGCTAGATTGGTTTATAATTGATGTTCTACACAGTGACTGCTTCAGTGTTTGTTGGTTTCGCTCCACTTTAGGCAATACGAAAATATAATTCCCCTATGGATGAGATATCAGCTGAAAACCATTCTTTTCATTCTTGTATCTTCAGGGTTTTAGTGGTTACGTGCTTTTTTGATTGCTAATAGGTGTGATGCATCACAATATCCAATTTTCAATCTCTAATAAGACATAGAGTTTTATGTTTTCAACCTTCATTTTCAACTTTTCTTCTGTTATATGTATATCACTGTCTGCCAACTAATCTTAGCATCCAACATTTATGTACAGATAGAAGATTGCCGTACACGCTACAATGGGGATGCAGACCACCATCAGCGTCGTAAAAAGTTCAGTTTTCCTGCCCGTCTAATATGCGGGGACTGTTATGAGGTAATTGCCATAATATAGGTAGCTCACATTGTCTTTGCACCACCAAATGAAACAAACACCATGTAAGTGAATGTAGACATATCCAGTTCCAAGCAATGATGTATATGACAGATTTGGAACAGTAAAATTTTAGTTATCTTTGAGCAGATGACTTTTGACCAGACAGTTATTAGAAGAATGAGTGCATTATCTTAGATGCCATTGGAAGCATTAGTAAGCTGTGTTCTGCATGGATGATTTCAGGTTCGCTTGGACAAAGTTCTTGCAGATGATGCACCTTTTGATATCTGCAGTTGCCAGGTGAATAATACATTATTGTTGTCTTATCTTTTAATGCAGAACATATTGAAAAGTTCTTATTTATCCTTTTTTTTTAGTAAAATTCAGTTGCTGTGGAAAAAAAATTCATGAACTGCTACTTGTCAGAAATTGAATTTGCAAACTTAATGGTTCTTTATTTTCAAAAATATTCCATCTTGCCCTTGCCAGCTTATAGTATTTTACTCAGATAATAAATATGGATTTCTTTGGGCTTCTTCAAGGCCTTGCAGACTCTAAAACATCAATAAATATATATTGCAGTTTGCCATGCATTACTCCTGGTCTACTGAAGCACGTGCACGGCGAGCCTTGGCCAATGTATCTGCTTTACTTCGTCCAGGAGGCACCTTCATTGGAACAATGCCAGATGCTAATGTGATAATTAAAAAGCTTAGAGAAGGTTTTGTCTTGTGCATTTTCACTCAAAATGTTGTCTAAAATCCGTGTCCTAAGTCAGAACTGTGGCATTCTTTCATTGCTTTACCTTTTCCCTTGCAATGTATGTTAAAGACTAGGAATTTTCTTAGCTTTTCACACGTAAAAGGAACTTTTCATTTCCACAAGAATGTTCCCTTGATGGTCCCTTGGATGGCAAATGCTTCTATCATTATAACGTTATGGCAACAAATATAATGAAGAGTAACTAATTTTAACAGTTGTTACAGATTGGGTTACTTAAGAAATTAGTAAATGTGTGTACTGCCCAGAAAAATAATCCTGAACCAAGAAAAAAACTGGGAATTGGGATTGAAGGTAATGGTTTTTTTTTTTTTAATCTTCTTCTTCTTTGTTTATTGACAAGAAACAGTAATTGTTGTACATTTTAGTTAGTTTTACCTTCAGGTCAATCATCAGGACATGTCTCCATCCTGGACCATCTGTCGTGTAATTTGATTTTTCTTGTTCTTTTTTATCTCTGCCATAAATAAAATTAGGTCTGTTGGGCACGGCAGAGCATTTTTATTATTCTTGATTGGAGATGCTATTTTCATTGTAAATATGCAGCTGAAGGATTGGCCATTGGGAATAGTGTCTATTGGATTCGTTTTGATGAAGAATTTTCTGATAAGGTATATTTCCTTCTGCAGTATGTGCAACCAGTCAGTTTTAAAAATTTTGGTTTTTATTTGAACTCTGGAATTATCACTAATATGGTTTTCTAACAATTTTTTTTTTTTGTCATATCGTCAGAAATTTAAATCATCTAAGCCCTTTGGCATCAAGTACAAGTTTCATCTAGAGGTATGGTTTCCTTTTTTAACTTTTTCAAATGTATTTTAGTTTTGGTTGAAGTTAGCAGGATTTGAATGGTGTTAACATATGACTTGCATCTGTGCCATATTTTTTAGTGGCCATGATAACTTCTGATTTTTTCACCATAATTTCTTATGCGCTCTTCTTATATTATCTTCATTTTGCCATAATCCATCTGCACTTTGTCTCAGAGATTCCCTTAATCTATTTTGCAGGATGCAGTTGATTGTCCAGAGTGGATTGTTCCCTTTCATGTCTTCAAATCATTGGCAGAAGAGGTATATTGCTTATTAAATACATTTTTTTCCTTCAAATAAAACGGCTTTCTTCTGTTCCTTGACTGAGATTGATTACTTTTTGATACTGCATTCATCTCTTGGGAGTTCCTGAAATTTTTTTTTTTCTGCTTTTACATCCCTATTAGACTCAAAGAAAGACATTATTGATAATCAATGGGATTCTTAAAATAGTTTGATAATAAACAGTATTCACTTCTTGCAGTATGATTTGGAGCTAGTATTTGTGAAGAACTCGCATGAATTTGTCCATGAGTATATGAAAAAACCTGAATACGTGGAACTCATGCGTAGACTTGGTGCCTTGGGTGATGGTAACCAAGATCAGAGTAAGTTTCATGCTTTGCACATTGTGCTTTTGTTTTCAGTCGACTTGCCTCACATTGGTGGTGGCACATTCATATTTTTCTTTGTTTTTGCTTTGTGATGTCTAGGCACACTATCACCAGACGAATGGGAAGTAGCTTATTTGTACCTGGCATTTGTCCTAAAGAAGGTTACAGCCATTTATTTGTGTTTGATAACAGATATAAACCTATTATTGTTTCCCTCAGTTAACTCACCATTGGTGAGTCCTGATGCATGATAACAATATTATATTCCTTGCAGCGTGGCCAAGCAGACCGAACACAAGTACCTGGAAGGAGAGATAAAGGGAAGATGAATATTTCGAAAGAGGACATTATGTACGTTAACAGTGACACATAATGGGCAACAAAAAATGGCCCAGGATTCATTTCAAATAAGAACACAAGATTATAAAAGTGTGGCTGAAGCATGGAGCCCCCTGGCCAAAACTGGAGAGAGCATCGAACGCAGACTCTTCTGTTAAATTCCTGGTGGTTATTCAGTTTTGCAGATTCACCAGTTTCATATTGTACTAATTTATCGCCCCCTTCTGAGAAAGTTCCTCTTTCCTAGTACGAATTGTATTATATGAGCTACAGAGGGTGTTAACTCTCAATAGCAGCAGTTGGTGAATGAATAACATCACTGATTTGACTGGGACTGTAATTGCTTCTCAACGTTTATTGGAAATTTCATGAGAATGATACAATAATCATTGGAAATTTTGTATTGAGTTTCCTAATTAAACATCCATTTGCAGATAAATGCTGTAGAACCAACAAAATCCCTACATAAACTTATCATATACCAGCCATAGAGACTGCTTTATATGCATCAATTAAAGCAACCATGGCACAAGTACTATATTATATATTGGCATGCAAATTATATTAAATCATCCCAAATAAGCGCATTCCTAAGTTTGTAAGCTCGGCAAATTTACAGGTAGCTTGCCAGGATATGATATTTAAGCTCGCTTCAGCAATACCACAGCAATCACCATGATGGCCAATCCAATAAAAGAGGCTCCCAGGGTCTTTTCGAGTACATGTGCTGGGGCATCAGCTTCTGCAGAAGTTTTGTCTGCCGCTGAGAAACCAAATATATTCTGAAGGTAATCAGCAACATTGTTCGCCATATCAACAACAGTGTGCTTGACTGTCTGAATGAAATCCTTAGGCGGACTTCCCGCGTCTGCATGTGGGTTTTCAGTGTCTCCGACTTGGCTTGAATATGATGTTTCATCTAGCATTTTTGGGGATCCCTGATCCTGAAGCACATCATCTACAACAAATTCATTTACACTCAGGATCCATATAAAGGAAACAGAAGGAATCCAAAACAAATATAATTTTACGAGAGAAGTAGAACAAACAAAAGATCTTACTGTTTTTCTGAGATTGGATGAAATCTATGAGAGCGTCATTTTTCAAGACAGCATCCCACACATTTTGGTCACATACAATTGAAGCAACTACAGACTGGGCGTAAACAACAAAATTGGAAATCCCCAAAATGAGGCGTATCAGTCAATAATCTTAAATCTTCAATTCAATTCAGAAAACAATAAATATTTCTGAAGGAAACCATTTAATCAGTCGCATTAAAAGAAGCTTCAGACCTCTGAACTACCAAACGAAAAAATATAAGATGCACAATTTCAAAAATCAGCATACCAATGAAGAGGATAAGTGCTCGTGATAAAAAAAGCCGTAAACATAAGATAAATTTTAACATACACATAGCAAGAGCATAGAAATGTATACGTAAATATGGGCAACTAGAACATCTAGAATCATCAATGAGTATATGATTCGGTTGACTGAAAAAACTACTTAAGAGAGGGATATCAATCCAACCTGAGTGGCAGGACTTTCACTAAGCAATTTAAATGCTTGAATAGCAGGTTTTGCCACAGAAGCTGATTTCGGGTCACAAGAAATACAGCTCCTGGTCTCTAAATATTCTGAGTTTGCAAGCAATGGCAGGCTGCATCCCTGACCAACTGTGACTGGATCCACATGTTCACATATGCTGGAATTTGGAGATGACAGATAAACCCTACAAACATAATGTTCGTTAAAACCATGGAAGATAATGAATTAGGAGAGGCGAAAGAGTAAACAGTATTGCAAACCAAAATTATTACTATAACGTACAAGTAAGAGAACCAGTTAGCATTTCCGGAGTATGCCAGAGAAGTTCAGGTTCATTTAGGAGGGCTTTTGATGTTACTAAAAGTGCTTTCAGACTCCAGAAAAATTTGGTGCACGTCTACAGTGTTTGTGTTTCATTTAAGAATACTATTGGTGACACACTTTTCAGAGTCAAAAATATTTGGGATTGTTTTCTTCATAAACACCCAATGGATACAATTAAATAAGGCAGTTTCATGTGGTGCTAGGGAAAAGCACTTTCTACAAAACAATCCTAATTGGCCAGGAAGAAAATAAGACGAGAAAATCAAAGCCAAATTCAAATACGTAAAAGGGTTAGTTAAGATCAAACTTTCAAAACAGATAGCGTATTATATATATAAATAGCAAAGATTGGAATTTTAAATCACATACTTATCCAACGCATCTTTGAGCTCAGACGCGGCTTCCTTAGCCTCATCAAGGCTCGGCACGCCGCCAAACACAACCCTAGCCACCGGCCCAGATGATTCCCCCACTACATCTTCCCACCCTCCCGCAAACTCCCACTCATCCACTATCTCCCACGTGGCCTTCTGAACCTCCGCAACATCGCCGCTGGAGACATTCCCACTCGATATGGTGGCCGCGACGGGACGCGAAACGTTTCTCAGAGACTGCGAGGTGGGCGGAACCGAAGACAGGCCACCGCGCAACCCGCCTTTTAAAGCACCAAGTCCTGCAACCTTACCCGCGGCTCGCATCGCTGCTCCCCCTCCCATGCTACAAAAATGATTGAAAGAAACCGAACCGTTTCATAAAACTCGAACGCTTTGGCTGTTGCTTATTGCTTAGCAATTTCTAGCTGGTTCGTTTCATTCAAGGACTCTTTTGTTTTCTTTTACCTTTGCGTGGATAATACTCATAATTTGTGGCTGCGTGTCTCTACGGAAGGTCATGTTACAATTTTCGACTAAATTTCAATGAGATATTGCCACCTAATTAGACGAATGCTGTCCACACTATTAGCTTAGATTTTTGTTGCATGTTTTTCTGTTGTTCGACGTAGAGGATAAATGCACTGGAAGTGTTGGTGCCTGTCAAGGAGACTTGCGCGGCTCTTTACAACAGCGCCACGTCAACACTTTTGTCGGGACCGCTTACGTGAGTTTCAAGTGTCTGTCGTGGATACGGGATCAGGTTGAAGAAGCATTTGTGTGGGACCCATGTACCAAGTACCTATCAAAGATATTTAGAGCAGTGATTTTGTGGGGGCATCAGACGGTTGGAAATTCACAAATCCATTATTCATAGAAGGCTTGTACAAATACACTAACCCAGCCCACAACTTTAAGACTTTTGAGTCTTTAAAACAAGAGCCCAGCTCGAACACAGCCCAGTCCAAACTCAATCTAGCTTGGAGTTAGAAGGCACAATAACCTGCCTGCTAGCTGCTACGTTAATCAACCTAGCTAACCACCATTAATCAATCTGTGTCATTTTACCTAAACCAATTTTTAATAATCGTATTATACTAATTAATACTGTGACTCCCAGGTAGATGAACTGCCAACAGCGTTTAAGTAAATATAAATTAATGTAATTAATGTAATGATGATATTATACAAGCCAAATGCACAAGACAATGACCAAATTTGTATCAGAATGCAAATTCAAAATATCTTATGATACAACCTGTCAAGGCACACTCGCACTAAACCCGAGGACAAAAGTTGCAAACGTGCTCCAACATGATGCACCACCGGACCCCGTCGGTCCGTGTGGGTCCGCTCAGCCACACAACAAACAAAGGGTCCCTGGGCCACCCGGTTCCCGCGTAAAATAAAGTCTTATTTTAACTGTAACGTACATTGTGTTAGCAAGCTAAGGGAGATTAAAAAAATGAAAAGAATTGTTGTAATAAAGTGAAGAACCAACAAAAAAGAAAAGAAAAAAACTTGTTGTCTGAAAAACAGCACATAATTTGCCCGCGAAGACGGGCTTTTTCCTAAAGGCAGCTCTAACTAATTAATCTTTATTAAAAGTCGGTTTGGATAAGTAATTTTAATTTGAATTTACATTTCTATCAAGTCTAAAGCTAATAAAATAAATTTAATACATTAATTGAGTTGGATTAGATTGAATTTTAAAAGAAATTAATTAATTTATAATAAATTTTAAGAGATGATAAAAACTTAAATATTATTATTATAAAAATTAAGAGAATGGATTCATTGCTTGGGTTGTAATCTGGTCTTCATTTTTTAAGAGACAAAGAGAGAGGGGATTGAGGAAAAAGTTGGAAGATTACAACTGGTAATATGATTAGGGCATATGATTCCATAATTGTTTTTTTTTTTTTACAAGTCCTACACCAACCAACGTCTTTCATTAGAAAACTATTAATTATTACAATAATAAGTTTAAAAAAAAAAAAGGGGGGGGGACAAAAGGTGACAAACACACAGGTTGGCATCTTCTATCTGAGGGCCTCAACAAGTCCTTTCTCCTTCCTCGCATGATACTTCAACGCTCCTGCAAAATCACATGATTAGTCCCTTGACATAATTATATTTACAGAGAAATGTGCTTGTTCTTGTATTTTCTGGCGTGGAAGGAAAGTTCCTTCATTTAAATTTGATAGAAAACAAACAAAAAGACACAGAAAGAAACAAACGGATAGAAAAAGGAGGAGGAAATAGTGTCTGTCTGTAGTCAGTTTCTGAAAAAAAGCACAGCAACTGCACTTTGGTTTCTTATGGGAGAAAGAAACCAGATTTAGAAGAAGAAGAAGAAGAAGATAATGCATGCCACATAATTAATTAATTAATTACTTACCTTGGGGTTTACAATCAGGTGGATATTCGAAGAGAGAAAGAGAAAATTCTTTGTGAGCAACACCAATATCAAACAAAATGATACCAGATTTAGGGTCATCCACGATGATGTCTTTCACAGGTAGCCAAAGGAAGAGTTCTTCCTGTGACAAACCCACAACCCCAGTCAGCCTTCCATAGCTCAGATTTGCCCTAAATACACTGTCAAAATAAACCCTGTTCTCATATTTCGTAAAGCACGGCCCTTCAAGCTCCACCTCGAGAATCCCATCTTCAGACACTCTGTAAGACTTCACTTCCTTCGGTAAAAGACCAGGCGGCAAACCTCTTGCCCTCAGAAGATCATGGATTGAAGAATAACTTAAACAAAATGGCACGAACAGAATGAGAAAGATCAAGCAACGACATATAAATAAGACTCCGTTTTTGTTGCCAAAGATAAAGATTGCCATGTCCTTTTTTTTTTGGGTCCAAAAAAGAGTTAATTACGAGAGGAAAATAAAAGGAAGGGGTTAAGGCGGAGGAGCTGAGGTGAGGGTGGAAAGTGGAAAGGCTGTTTAAAAAAGGGGAATTTATAACTAAGTTTACTGTTTTACCCTTTGGTTGTTTGGTGACTGGGGCCAAATTGGGTTCGTGCTTGGGTTTTGGAATCAAAGCAATTAATATCTTGGAATGTAACACCTAATGATCGTTAATTATAGCTGGGGTTGCTTATTTTATAAAAGTAATTACATCACATTACTTGCTTAATTTTCATGCTTTATTGATTGTGTCGTGTCTTAAGCTATGCAATTTTGTAATTTATCAAGATTGCAGATATATTTTTAAGTTATAAATTTATTTTTAATAATTAATTTTTAATTTTATAACATCGTAATAAATATTTATTAAAATTATATAATAAATTATTAAGAATAAAATATGAAAAAATATCAATGAAATATTGCTTTTTCCCTGGCCCAAAGCAAAACAAATTGCATGCCTTTATCTCAATCAATCCATGTCAGTGTTTGTTCAGATTTTATCAAAAGAAAATGACATTTGAGATGCTTATCTTACGATAACTTATAAGCTAAAGTAATTAAAATTCCATGGCATCTATATTCCTCGGCCAATTAACTAAGGGAGTATATAATTAACCGTGGTTAAATGATAATGGGTAATTCGGTCAATTCAAAACACTTCAGTTGGATTCTGAAGAACACGAGGCATGTAACGGTTGGGTTGTGTCGTATCTGCAGTCAAGAAGCCAGAAGCTCAGATTTCAGAAAGTCCACAGAAACCAGACTGAATAACTGAACTGGGGGTGAAAAAGGTAATTTCACCTTCATAGTTTGGGTGAGATTCTACGCACTTTTCATATATGTAAAAGGCTTAGATTTTTTTAATTTAATATTGTTTTTACTGCTAATATTTCTCTGTCTAAAAATTAAAAATAAAAAAGATAGAAAAGAGTCTTTATTTACATTTTTGCCATACAAGGGGCATGCAGTGACAGGATCAGGACAAAAGTTCATCAGAGATAATGATAATCTTACCCAGGGGACCCTGGGTAGATCACCTAGCGAGCTGATTTCGAGCAAGCGGATCCAAAGAGTGAATCATTTCGTGCTAAAATTGGCCCACGTGTGGGCTATGCAGTTCCCCACGCGTGACATGTGCGTGAACTCTTCTATGATGGGGGTTTGCTTTGCCTTTGCCTTGCCTTGAGCGTGTTCCAACAATATAAACAGAATAAATAATAATAATAATAATTTTTTTTTAAAAAAAAAAAAGGCAACTTGATTTTATCTTCTTCCTAAAAAAATCTTCCACCTGATTATAAAAATTTGTAAAATTTAATAATTTTAAATTAATTAGTCAAACATTATTACAGTGATATTTAATTAAATAAATAAGATTAGGAAGGTATCAATGTCGGATTGAATTAAAAAAGAAAAAGGAAACAGGAAGGCGAGAAGCTCGATGTAGTTAGTAGCTGAAAAAGAGGTTCCATAGAACACGGGAACCTGCCCTCGGCCAAAGACATCACGATTAACCCTTCCTTAATTATTATTATTTGCCTCTAATTCTCTGTGTTTATTAATTAATTAACAGTTGCTTGCTTGCCAACACACTCCTATTCCTATGTGGCACGCCATATGTTCTTTAAATCATCATTAACATCCACATGATTAGAAGCTCATAAACTACTTAAACAGAATTATGCATATCGATGTCGGCGTTAATAGTGTAAGACAGTCCAGCGTTAAAATTGCAACAGCGTATTGATTAGATTATAGGGAGGAATGGAGGGATACTTGATACGCTTACCATGTTACTTTGAGCCAAGAAAGAATATCGATGATCTTCAAGTACCGTGATGGAACGAGTGAATTGTCGAGATCACAAGTCAGAGATGTACGTTTAAGAGTTCCGACAAGGAATCCAGATTGCATTTTTTCGTTGAGCGTTTTTGATTCAGAGTTGCAGAGAGGTTCAGACAGACTGTAATATTACATTTATTTGTTTTGTTCATAAACAGGAAACTTTAAACGTATTAGCCTCAATTCCTCAGTGGTAGAGCTTGAGTCTTGTGAACCGAAGGTCTCTGTAGTTCGATCCTGCATGGAGGCACGGCCTTTTGTGTTGTGAAGGTGGTGGTGTAGAGAAAAAGAATAATTGTCAAAAAATTAAGTTGTGACTCCTCCAATTTCATTTTTCTTATGCATATATTGGTCATGAAATTTGGTTTAAATGGGAACAATCACTGTTCTCACCAGAAAGAGTTCCGCGGAGGGAATAAAATTGCAGAAGACGGACTCAGTCCCATTGCAGCTCAAACAACAGAATAGTTGATTAATCGACATTGCCGATTTTAAAGTTTGGTTCCCACTTCTTGTTAATTGGTTTACTTTCAACATAGATGCAGTTACAAATACTCTCAAGGCTTGAGAAGGATTTCATCATGCCTAAGACTCGAAGCTCACTTAATCATGCTGTACGTCCAAGCACAACCCTGTCGATAATTTCTGTGGTTGTGTCCGGGGACATGCACACATGAAGATAACGGTATCATGGAAATCGAGCAACTCGAGAACCAAATCACGCATCAATATGACCAAATTTCATCTAATTGATCTAAAATGGGCTCTCTACATTAATGCCGAATGAGTAATCAGACACAAGAGTACCATTCCACAGTGAGCCTCAGGTAATCACATAATCTCAGCGGACAATGTTTCAAATTACAAGCCCAGATGATCAAAATAAATAAAAAGAAAAGATGATTACCATAGAACAGTGTCTTAATCACATAATTGACATCCACGACAAAAACTATCAAGAACGGCAATACCCAAAACCATAATTAGGTAGTCTATAAACCTGAATTTCTGCACCTTATGACGATGTTGAATCTGGTTTAGCAGCTGCTTGTCTTGTTCTTCTCTGTTCAGGAGGTGGGCCATCTCTTCGTCTCTCATATCTTTTGCTCACATATTTTGATTCCTTTCGTTTGTTTGGTTGATAAGTGGGATACGTACAGGGAATGATCTCTCCATTGACATATTTATCACCTACAAACCCACAAGATAAATTAAAAAGCACATCACATGAACAGAGGATTAGAGCATCGTGGTAACGCATGATTATTGACAGCTTTGTTTTACCAATTAGTGAGAAAATACAAACCTCCATAATCTTTATTTTTGACATCTATGTATGAATCCGGTAACACCCAGAGAACGCCAGGAAGTCCTATAATAGGTACAATACATCTTAGTCCTCATTGGTCACAAATAATAAACAGGATAACTAAACAAGCAAGTGCCTTAATTATCTACACACCTTTGAATTTCTCAGAGGTTTCTTCAGATACAGTGCATTGGAATCCAGTGTAAGTGGTGGTGCTAAAAGCATACATATTCTTCTTTGCTTCTTCCATACTGCAACAAGGAAAAACCTGTAAGCTTCACTAGAGTATATTGATGGGAAAAGTTTCCTGAACAGTTGAGCCATAAAAGAGACTTGCTAATGCATACTAGCCACACCAAACCATGCATACATAACACATTGATAAAATTAAAAAAAAAAAAAAGAAAAGAAAGCCACATAATATGTAGTCTATAAAACAGACAAAATCTGCAATCATCTTGATAATAATTTTATCATGAACCCGGTACAGAAAATTGTTGGCATATCTTCCTCCCGCTTCTACCAATCAGAAGTAGCCCAAGGAAAACTTTTCCCTGAAAAAGATTATTCTGGATACATTTTTCAAATTTTTAGGATAGTAATATATAGCTGTAAAAACACAATATTGTTAACAATAAATCCAGCAAAATTCCCACCCCTTCACACTTAAACCTCAATGTCTTCTTAATAAATCTACTCAACCAGCCATTCTCTCCACACACAAAGCTAAAACATAAACACATACAAACGCCAGACTAAGAAAAAAAAAACCATTGATGAAAGTTCAAGTATTTTTCTTCCAAAAATCAGTTTTTAACCTTACAAACCAAGGTTAAAAAATATTTTCGCCAATAATAGAACACCCAATAAACATCTTAGCATTATCCATTGTCTATAGGAAAAAAAAATAAAGCAAGAAAGCTAGCAGGGAAGGACCTTCCAAGAACAGTAGCAAGAGTATTGAGATAAGTTTCAATCATTTGCTCTCTAGTGGGAGCCGGGTCTTTCGGGAACTCCATGACAATAAGCCAGTGGTTGTAATCACATCCGGGTAACATAATTGTCTCTCTCGGTTCATTGCTGCTGCTTCTCTTTGACGAGTAGTCGTTGTCCGTTGGTCCTGCTTGAACGGTTAAAATCGAGCGAGAGTGGCAGCGAGACGGAAGCTGAAGACTCGGCGAGCTGACTCGGGTGCCGAGAGTGAGTTGAGGGCGAGGTGAGAGAAGGGGTTTAGGCGTGAGAAGTGATGGCGTGTATAGCGTCGCCATTCTTGATTCGGAGAGAAATTGTGCGTGGCTTGATTTGAAGATAACGAGAGGGGAAATGTTTCAGATTTTTTTTTTCATCGGATCGGAAGCGATATGTAATTAAGGTGGGCTATTGCCAACATGGGCTTTCTTTCCATCTCGGAAGGAATTAATGGACTTCCTTACCAATAAATGGGCCTAGTCTCCGAAAAGTTCTCGGCTTTGTCGAGAAGCAGTCGCCCTTATCGAATCAATCCTATCAATCCTTCGGCTCTTACTCTTCACTATTATGGTGCCCTAAAACTGGAGTCTAACATACTTTGTTAAATTCTATATAAAAAATTCAATATCACCGTAGAACTCACAAAAGTTCAGGTTCTGCACTTCAAAATGGGGGAATTCTGTTATATAATGCATAGTTTGATTGACGGGTATTAGTGTAATGACTAAAACTCAGCTGTTCAGAGAATGATCACTGTCTGAGGAATCACCCTGATTGAAATTAGCTTATTTGTACTACCACTACTTACTATAGCAGTGACCCTTTCTTTTTTTTTTTTCAATTACTTTTTGAGTTTAACTAACTCACTCTCTAAACCACCGATGAAGATTGATGGATGGTTAGGAATCCATGGGTTTATATAGAGACAGAGAGACACACACATATGCATACAGTTACTAAAATAGAACAGCAAAGAAAATTTTCTAGACCCAAACAATGAAACATTCCGTAATGCCTCTCTTCAATGATATTAGCCTTGTATATTCTTTATTTCAATTGCACTACACACGTCATACACATAGATAGTGGTAACGTGACAGATTTCCATATTTTACTATTGATCTAGTGATTTTTAACTTGTTCTAATATTTGATTAAGGTTTTTTATTCTCCAATTATATCTCTGTATTTTTTCACTCTGAAGTTATAGCTTTCAGCGTCAGTCTTTGAATAGGAAAAGGGCATAGTTTCGGGTCCTGACTGGGGCTTTCCGCGTCTTGGTAAATGGTCTATATCGATAACCACTGATGGCTGTTTCAAGCTAATTTCTGCTGCACCGGGCTTTCTCAAGCTGTTATCGATGACATTGGAGTTACAGATGCACGAACGAAGATCAAATTCATAACAAATAATTGCACATATGGAATTATATTACACAGGAATTAATACAGGTATTTTTCAGTTCCCTGCTTTTCCGCTGAGGGATGATGGTGTTGTTTCTGCATCCAACTGCCTGAGTAGATGTTCTGTATTTATACGTTTTGTGGAAAGGGTTAATCCCGACTCTTTTTCAATGGGCCGCAGAATCATCCCATTTCAATTTGTGTGAAGATGAACAAGAAATTGAGTTCCATCAAGGCTTAAAGATTAATAGTACTTAATAGCAGGAGGTGTTCTTCTGGTTCTTGACATTCAATCCATTGCAGGCCTGGCACATGGACTGGGCTGGACTGGACCTTCCATTAAAAATAAATAAATAAGCAAAGAATAATGCCACTCTTGTCATGTTGACAAACAAAAAGCAATATCCCTGAAAATGATTGGCTCTTTACAAATTGGAAGTTTTCTTTCCAGATTGGAGCACATCCCAATGTCAATGAAACTTCTCTACTCAACAAGAACGATTATCTGCTCTATCTTCATTTTCAAACTCTACCCATTTGATCATTTGTCAAATTGAAGTTGGTGGTGTTTGATAATTGGAAGTCTCTCGTCAGCCTGTCTGTCTGTCTGTCTGTAATCAACACCATCCCCAGCTGAGAACTAATTAATGCCTCCATTTTCTTGTGCCTAATAAACTATCATATAATTCTACCAATCAAATGATGAAATCCCCTGATTTGATCGATATTTGTCAATTTGTCCAATTTTCTCTTTCTTTCTTAATCTTCCTTATCCATTACCAAAAGTAATTAACACACAAAACCCTTTGACTAACATCGAAAATGACATCTTTCTAAGATTATTATATGCTTGATTAACTTAAGAACTTTATTACAACTCTCTTAGTCTTGTTAAAATTCAACCATATGCGACATGTTAAGAAGACATTAGACAAAACCCTCTCAACAAACCCTACCAAGATAATATTAAAAACAATTACACATAATATTTGGGCACGCAACCAAGAATTTTAGGCACTATACCGGCATATGATAGGTGCAATTTTTTCAAAAAATTAATGAAAAAATGATAACCCAAATTACTAAAACTTGCTACAAATATGACAGTATTAATGAAAAGTTTGTCCTAATCTTAATTTATTTTTTAATTAATCATAAATTATTGAAGATTAGGTGCAGATGATACACAACCAAATGTCAGATTATACGACTTTATTTCCCAAAATAATTAATTAGTGTAGACAATTATTGGGCCATGAAAATAATGAGCTATAATCCACCACTCACAGTGACAACACTGCTGTACATGACAAACAAATGGGCCCAAATTTCGCCGACCGGGCTCTTAGCGGGGGCCCGGCAAGGAAACAAAGGGGATTTCCTCACGTGTGGGTGGGGTTTTAGGAGCAGTCAAAGTCAACAATCTTCAAAGGGGCACACGTGTCATTGTCCGACATCGCGTCACGTGTGAGAGCGACATTGGATTGTGCCTCCTCAACCACCCAAGATGGGCCGTCGCCACAAAAATGTAGCAATTTCACGTGAAATTTTGGCCCATGTTGTTTTTATTTTATTTCTTTGTTGTGTCACTATTAATTTGCTAGCTTTACTTAATGATTAATATTTTTAATGTGCCGCATTTTCTATGGTACTATTTTTGGGTCCTCATGTTCTATTATTATCTATAATTAGTTTTATTATTTTAATTCCCCCTTTTGACTAAGTTGCTTAATTATGATCAATGACGAGTAATTAAAAATGGTTATCCTCTTCACATATCATTGCAAAAGAGTAATGCTTTTGTGTATATATACAAGTTTATCTCTTTTTAAAGTCTTTTTTTTTTTTTTACTAAAAATTAAATACAAGTTACTTTAAAATGCTCTTAAACCGAATCTTTAGTCCATAAACGAACACAAAAATAGTAATATCATGAAGATGAAAGCATAAAACACAATGACAAGTCTCTTTCCTTCTTCAAAATAATGAACTTTCTTTCATTATCTATCAAACATCAACTTCAACGATGCTTCATTATTGTTACAACTTTCATTGTCCATCAATCCTCTTTTAAGGGTAATATAAATTATAAAGGATGCCCATCCTAGTCATTGTTGGATTAGTTGTCTCTAAAAGCAAAACTTTTGCTTTCTCCATCACTCCTCATCCTCCCCAAAAAGTTTTTCTATCTTTTTGTTAATCATATATTTCAATCACCTTCTTTTCATCATTGTTTGTTTAGATTACGAAAAATCTATTTCTTAACCCTAATCACAATCATCTCATCAAGCAATTTCACCATATACTTTGCTTAATATGATACTAAATGCTGTCATGTTGTCACAAGTAATACGGTATTGATTTTGAAATGTTGAATTTTTCAAGATGATGTATTAATTGATTCCATCATTAAGTGTTTAGTATAGTATATCAAATATTATAAGATTAACCATAAATTAATAATATATAAACTGATTCAACATATTCTAAATGCTAAATTATAATTAATATATAATAAATTAAAATATTTTTAAATAATTTTTTAAAATTTAAAAATATAAATAATATTTTATAATTTTAAAATTTATTATTTTTGATGCGTGCCAAATCAAGATATATATCATTTATTTTAATGAACAAGGGAGCAAAGTTAAGTTGACTTAGCATATATGTTTATATCTTTATTGTTGGCCGTTGAGGAAATTAATCACCACAAAGACCATAAATGATTGATGGTCTCTCCGTTGAGATCTTTGCTGTGTGTATTTTGATAACATGAAAGTTGTCTCTTGCCACATGGCATAACCACAATCTGCAAGACCATCGACCTTAGAGTGGTATCAACCATACTTTACCATTTTTGTACTTGTAATGTAGAGAGAACACCACGTATATCATTTTTAAACCTTAAATTTGGAATAGATTTAATAATAATTCAAGTATTTTATTTTGAATTCAAATTTGTCTTAAAATTAAAAGTAGAATTAAAATAGGGACAATCCCACGTGGATTTCTGTGACGGGATTGGCTTATTCGAAGTGGACCCCACAAGGCGAGAAAAAGAGATGGAGAGTTTGTTGGATACTTACGTCTGGTCAACGCTTATTGCATGCCACGTGTAGAAAATCTAGGCATGGTCCCCCACCCCGACGGAGCAATGAGAAACACGGCCTCTCTCTCTCTCTCTGCTCTCCCCCAAACCCATCCGAATATTTCCTTAAGCCGGATTCTACGCTTCTCGGGGAACCCATTTGAATTGATGACTTGCATGGGTATGGACTGTGGGCCCCACCGACAGCCAGATCGTTAGATATGTGGATTTGTCTTTTTCCCCCCTTCCCCTTCCCCTTGCTCTTCCTCTCCTCGCCGATTTTTTTTTTCTTTTATTAGGACCAGGAATATTTGTATTAATTTAAGTAGAAAAATAAATTGGATTATTAATCTCTAATTAGCGGTAATGATCCTCAGGCATAGGCCTCGCTGTACTTAAATTCAAGAATAATATACTAGTAAGTGCTTCATACTGAAACACCAAGGTAAAGTGCCTTTCTACAATGCACTATTTAGGTAATTAACTGCTTGTTTGGTTTGAAAGGTGCTGGGTAAAGATAAATATCTCTTTCAACTTTCCTATTAGAGTAAGTAAAACTTGATCTTTAATTTAATAGCACTAGGTAGCTATAGAAAAATGCAAAACAGCTTGCTAGCCAGGCTAGGGGTAGCTAGCAACACGCAACTCTTTGTATTAACAAGCAAGATTGAAATGATCACTTGAATAATGCGTCCAGGTACTAGCCATTCATTTATTTCATTCCCAATTAAATAGATGCAGCTTTCAACTTCAGTTGTCTTATGGATGGGATAGGAATGAGAAGCACAGCAAATGAATGACATAGAATTCAAAATATTTAAGAATATCCCATCTTGATTTTACATGGAATCAAGGTACTTGAATATGCTCTATAAGTTGTTATAGATAAAAGATCATACGCTAGAGTTTTTAAAGTCAAAATGGTTGATCATTTCTTACGGTACAAGCTTAACTTGTTGAGAAGAAATACATTTGTAAGCCATGTATATAAAATATTATTATGCTGGCCTGCCAACCTACTTCTTTTCTATAGAGTCACCATTGCCCCTTCAACATCATCAACCAATTTTGATTTCACAACCCCATTTGATGGATACCCATCAACCCCAACCTCAACCCTCCGAAGTAATATTTGATGAAAAATAATTTAGGATGTGAGAGAATGAATTGGCAGTGTTAGATGTAATTCCCTGCTTTGTATTTTTAATTGGGTATTCATTAACAGAACCCGTTATTTAGAGCATCTACGGGTTATGATGCTTCTTGAAAAACGCTTTTTAGTTAAGTACATTGCTACCGAAAGCATTTTGGACTATGTATCAAAAGAGACCAAAATCAGACTCCAAAAATCATCCAAAAGCATATATGTGCAACAAAGCACTGATGGTCACTTTTGATGAAAGCAGGTGAGCTGTTCACAAGCAAAGCAATTCCTCGGCGATTGTATTGGGTGGAAATATGGTGCAGAAAAATAGTGTATTATGTACAACAGGAAAACAAAACTAAGGAAATCATGAAGTCGACAAAATTGCAGATAATAAATTTGTGAACAGTCGACCGCACTGCAAAAGAAAAGAGAGACCTTATCGCCCTCCATCCATCCACGAAAACCATTAAGCGCTTCTTTGAAAAAAATGATTTTTTTTTCCTTTTAAAATCTGAAATTCTGAAAAACGTCTCTGAAAATTGTCTCTCGTTTTCTGGGGTTCTGTCTGGAGACGGCTATAATTGTCAGACTGACCACCTGAAAAACTGTTTTCTAAAAAACAAAAGTGTTTTTGTTTGTTTTCTCAGACAAAAGCAAAGAGAGGGAACAACCTCTGATTCTACCTTATCTGTCCTGCCACTCCAGAACAAAAATTGTTTTGGCCATCCAACAGTTTTTGTCTTCTGAGTTTTTGATTCTTTGTAAGAAATCCCGGCTACTTTTATGGCTGCGACAGAGATTGGGTCCAACTGATCTATAATTATAATAAGAGTGTTTCTTCCTGCCTTACATGCTTTTTTTTGTCATATTCATAATACAGTCACACCAAACTCATATTCAATGTGTGTTAAATAATGGAATTCATGTTCGGCAAGAAATGGGCTGGCTGCTGATATTTTCCTGGAAAACGAAAGAGAAATAAATATTCTTCACAAACCTGACCAGCAATAATCTTCCTCTTCAGCCAAGACCGTCCGTTGTAACAGTAGATTCTTTTACAAGTCAAAAGTGAATTATTATGGTTTTTATTTAATTAATTGTGCAGCTGGTTTTGTAGAAACTTTTGGGTTTGTAAAATGAGATCCCAGGAGGGTAAATTTTATTGGTCACTTTTATGCCATATTGAGGAAGGTTACTGGCCCATGAATGTGTTACTGACGAAGAATATATTAAATTTATATTTTCGAGGGAATAACTTGGCGACTTATATTAAATCTATATATCAAAAAGTTAGTATGCTTTTTGTGAAAATAATAGAAAAAAAGAGGTGTTCATAGTGGGTGGAATTCGGCCTTCTTGTTTGCCGTTTTAGTAAATTGCCCATGATACTTCAATGGGCAGGTTTCCTGGCTGGAATTATGATTCAAATTCTCATGAAATGTGATGATTAATTATTGCAAAGAAAGAAGTTGCTCAAGCAATGATACCCAAGAGAGAGAGAGAGAGAGAGAGAGGAGAGAACTAAAAGAGAACAAAGGATTTCCTTGAAACATGAACTGTTTTTGTACATGGCTAATTCAGAAGTCCCTATTCATGATAAACAACAGTTAAAAAAAAGATTAAAAAAGGGGCGGTGGGGGTGTGGTGTGGTTTAAAAAGAAGACACAAGCAAAAAAAACATGGGGTTAACCTAGAAAAGGGTCCTTAACATTTTCCTACGATGATCACAAAAACAGTTCTTGTGAACCTCCTCCATGAGAAGCTACCAAAAGACTTAAACAGTTTGAGCCTTTCCATTGATTTCTTCAATTCTTGTGGCCTTGTTGCTCCATTGCTTGTGACCAGGAACCCACTTGGGACATTTGGGACTGAAGTAGCTTGAGACAACCCTGGAGTTCAAAAGCTCAACAATGGGTGCAAATTTCACACATCTTGGTGTCTTGTACTGGTTTATTGATGCACCTAAGCTAATAGCATAATCCATGAGCTTGTCAAAAGTCCCTGATTCAACAATCTTGATCTCAAGTGGCCCAATTGATTTATCACTGACACGGCCTTGGCGATAAACACTGTTGAGTGATTCTTCAATGGTTAAGCAACAGTCCTCAAAGACTGAGGGAGGAATTGGGGTTGTACCATTAAGGCTAAGCTCCCAATACAGCACATAATGACCAGGAATTGATGTGGTATCTGCATAGCTTGTGTACTCAGCTAGTGTTGCATCAAATGGAACCAAATGGTTCACAGCATTCTTGACAGCGTTTTGTAGCTCAACCTCATCAGTCTTGTCAGAATCAATGCTGAGCACCACATTTTTCCTGCATATGAAGTTGAATTGTGGTGCCTTGTTCTTGAATCCAGCCACTCTTAGCACATCTCCGACTCTATAGCGATAAAGTCCTAAAGAAAATGGATACACACAGTAAGTATAAACATGCAGCAGTAAAATACAAATTTGATTAAGTATCTCTACACATTTGACTGAATAATGGAAATAAATAGATTTACCGGCATATGTTGTGACTACAAGCTCATATTCTTGGCCAAGTTTGACATCAACAAGATCAACCAACTCTTGCTGCTCCTTTTCATTGAGTGTTTTGGGCATGGAAATAGAGTTAGTCACACCATTGTTTCTGTGGACTGGCAAGAACTCAAAATAGGCCATGGTAGGAATAAGGGTATATGAAACTTCGCTTGGTTTGCAAAGCGGGTTAAGGTTGACACCAAAGTAGCACTCAGAGGAAGCATACATGGTGCAAACAAGGGGAAGGCCATTGCTATGATAATCAAGAGTTGGGATATACTGTGACATGGTCCCAGTCACAATAACATCAACATACTTTGTGTTGGGCCATAACCTTGTTATGATCCCTTGCCAGGAATCCTTCCTGCACTCATTTTCAATGAAATCAGCAAGTTTCGGGTCTGGTTTAAGGATCTTCATGACTGCTTCTCTGACAGATGAGTCGGTAATTTGAGAGTCAATGGTGCCATTTCGAATATCATTAACAAGAAGAGGCCAATGTTTCTCAAGAAATCTAATTGCCCTAATGAAACCAGAGGCAAAAACAGCACCAACCCTGAGAACTTCCTTGTTTTGACAAAGGCCACAAAGCAATTGAGAGTACATGCTTTGGTAGGAATCAGGACACAGAATGGTTTCATTCGGGCTAGTGTAGTTTGTGTGAGGGTCAGAAGGCCTATCTTTAAAATGGGAGCTCTTGTAGTAGCTGGTTAAAACTGGGCGAGCCACAAGGCCACCGGGTGTTTTGGCCTCGGATTTTATGAACAAAAAGTACATTCCTTTGCCTTTCTCCAGACCAGGTACAAACTGGTTCATTATAGGCATCAATAGGCTGTAGAGTAGTGACCTCCTCTCCAGTTCTTCTTCAATTGTTGGCATCAACTTTCTCTCCCCTCCCGATGTACCAGAGCTACAAAAATGAAACAAACCCATTAAACCAAACCATCCAAATAAACATTTGAAACAGCTTATAATTCAAAAGGCACAAAAAATTGAACAACCCATTAAGCCAGAACTAACAACTTTAAAGTAACACAAGCTAGAAGCCGGAAAAATCTTGATGAACCAACAGAGCAAAAACTAACCAGAACACCTCAAAATTTGAAATTTAACAGGTAAAAGGCCAGTGCTTTTACCTTGTCAAGAACTCAGAAATGGGCTTTGAGCAGAGGATTGGAGAGGTATCTCCATTGGCAATACGATTGATATCAGGTTGGATATCCTCATAAGTGATCACAGGCAGGACTTTCTTGAAAGTCTCTCTGTCAGTGTGGCCTTTAAGGTCATGTCTTCGCAAGTACTCAACATGAGCATTGCGGGAGAGGATCTCTGAAAGAACCTTCTTTTGAACCTCATCAGCGTTTGTAGTAACATTTTCAATGAACTCAAGTGTCTTCTTGTTCTTCTCAGCAAGATGGTAATCAGTTGGCTTTAATGTGTTATTGGGTGCTTCAGGCATGGTTTTTCGGTTTGAAAGAGAAATAAAAAAGAGAAGTGTCAACAGTTTTTTGTGAGAGAGAATTGTAGGTAATAAGCTACTGCTGGCTACAGGCTAAAGACTAACAGAGAGGATTCTGTTGTTTTTGTGTGAGGGAAAAATGAAGAGAGAAGGGGTATATATATAGAGGGGGAAGTGAAGGTGGCTATGCTTCATTAGAGGGACTAGAGAGTAAACAAAGACAACACTAGAGGACATAATAGTAATTATGTTACCCTTTGTATCATTTATATCATCTAGTTTTCCTTTTCTGAACATCCTTCTATGACCCCCCATGAACATTAACATTCCATGCTTTTATGGTCAAATAACATGTTTTTGATAAAGTTTAGACATGCAAATTCCCTCTTGAATTGGCATACTACCAAGCAATAACCCATTCTTGCCTCTAGTTTTTCCAATGCACTATTCTTCAATTGGGTTATTTCCTTCAAATTTTTATACCAAAAGATATCACATTACAAACATGAGCAAATAATTAAAAGATGTAAAATTAATTAATATATGTGAAATTATATTTTAATAAAAATTAAAAATAATATTTTTATTTAAAAAATTTGTATTATTTTATGTTAATTAATTAATTAATTTTTAAAAAAAGAGCTTAGTGTACTTGTGGTTGCGTCCCATCCCGCCTTCTCAAGATGTTAATAGGCCATATCCAGTCATTTCTAACCGGATACATCCGGTGAAATTGTCGATGCAACGACCGGCAGTTTCCGGTAGACCCGCAGTAATTTAACCGGTTACACGGGGTGCTTGTACTGCGGGTGTTTCACAAAAAACGGCGTAACGTTTACCATCTCACGGTATATTAAGTCAATACACCGCATAACTATACGGTAGAAAGAATGGTATGGGTGTACGGTAAATAATTTGGTGGGTGGGGGGGTTTTCTTGTCGAAGTATCCAAGTGAGACCGGCCAGCTGGCTGCCAAACTTGGTAGGATGACACGTGTACCAATGGGAGTTTAGTGTCTTCACGTAGTTATTTTGGTATTCCTCAGCAGAAACTCGGTTGTATTTGCACCTTGTATATTTTATCACCTGTTCCATTGCTACCATTTCGTTATGTGCTGCTCCCTTTCCCATTCATCAACATGACAACAGATGTGAACAGAGGATGGTGAAGGCCGAACAAAAGAAATACGGATAACCTAACCCCATGGCGGCAATGGGGATGCGAGAAATAGTGACCCATAACTAAAATTGTACCAGTATTTGTTGTGACTTTGTTACGTATTGAGAAGATATATTTGGAAATGAATTTCATGGAAGGCATACGGTGAGGCAAGTGGGATTGCATGTGGAGATAACATCAATGACTTTCCTTCTCTTTTTGTTTATGCATACGGCAGCCATTTCAAAGGTTGTGTGAAAAGGGCTTCAGCTCGAATGCTAGCTTTGCAGGTTAAGTTAGTTAAACGTACACATCATCGTATTTTGCTTCCAAACCCTGTCAATTTTTGTGTCAAGTCTTTGCCATTTGGAGTTTTGCACTCTCTCTCTCTCTTTTTTAATTAATTAATTTTGTAAATATAAAGCATATTTATTTTTTCATTTTAAAATAAATAAAAATTCACCCACATAATTTTAATTAACTTTAATTCTTGAAACACTAATTTATTTTTTTAAAAGATAATATTGAAAATAACGTGGTAGCATATATTATTAAAGTAAAAATTAATGTGGTAGGATTATTTAATTAATAAAATAAAAAAATTATTTATTAATAATTATTAAAAAATTAATATTTAATTAATATAATTAAAAAAATTAATAGAATTATTTTTTAATTTTTTAAATTTATTATTAATAAAATAAGTTTTTATGAAGACTGGTGTACCTAAAACTTTTCTCCATGATAATTAACCAACTAAGATGCAATTTCGAACACCAAAGAGAGAAAAGTGCTGCATAGAATTACTCGTCACCCCACGCATATGTGTGTTGTACTTGAATTTGGCACCCAAACTTGGTTTGTCCGAGCTCGAGGTCAAAAGACAACCATCTAATCTAATGTAAGCAACACACGCAACGCAACTGCCACATTCGCCAAATGTCAATATGCATGTCGTTTATTTTCTACCTTTTCACATTCTAAGTGGGATTAAGCTTGTTAATCTGGCACCTAATCATGCATTTCCTCGTGATAATCAATATGTTAGTTACCGACAATTAGTAAGTCAATGATCGACGATCAAAGAAGCAATAAATCGCCACACTTCAATGTCTAAAATCACCGAACGTCGACACCATATCCCCCATCTTTGCCCTCCCCTCACTCCCGAATTCAAGAGAAGTTGTTGGGTAAAGTCGTCACAAGTGCACATCACTGCCACGTCATCACATTGCCATCCACCAAGGATGTCTCCACTTTTGCCGCGTGTACCCGCCCCGCCCCTGTCGCCACTTCTCCGCTGGCTTTTTGCCACATAGACCCACCTTCAACAAAACATCACGTGCTCACACCCCACACACCCCCCCGGCCTCTCGATCTTTGACTGGCCGGTCAACCGATCGAGTGGTAAAATACGACCCGATGGCCAAAGACACAAAATTAAGAAATAGTGGGACCCACGGTACTAGGAGGGAGGGAGGGGGGAGGAATTAAGGGAGGGCGGGTGCACCGAGGAGGGTAGGCCCGCACGCAAGTGGGGCGCGCTTAGTGCTTGGTGTAATTGTTGGGAGAGTTTCCGCAGAGAGAGAGAGAGAGAGAGAGTGCGTGGTGTATATGTGGGAGACAGAGACAGTAATGCAGATCTTTGACCGTTGACCTTTTAAGTAAGATAATATATATATATATATATATTGAGTTTCTAAGGAGAAATATGGAAAGAAAATGGAATATTAAAAAACAAAAGACGTGAATGTAAATTAATAATAAAATAAAATTGAAGAACCCTCAAATCCCTGCTCTTCCATTATTCCAGCTTTCTTACTGTTCCTCCTCACCTGTTGGATTAATTGATTAATTATTTATGAACAAATTGGTCAATGGATGCTACCTGATCGTCATTTTTCCAGGATTAAGGCATTAATATTCACAATATATGCATCTTTTAATCAAATGTGTAACCGATAATTGATGAAGATTGGTCGACAACTTCATCCAATTAGGTCAATCGAGTCAAAAAGAGACACATAACTGACAAGTTAAGGAAGGAGATTAACATGTTCTAACAATATATATATATATATATATATATATATTGGAATGCATTTCGAAGTAATGTTTAATAAAGCTGAGTGTTGTTGAATAACAGTACATTATTTGTTTAAGAATGCTTTTAATAATTACACCCTCTTAAACGCATAGCAAATTTAGTTTATTAAACTAGCTAGGGTGGGCATTTGTAAAATTACTTTAAACTTGCCAACAATGGTGGGCATAGCTTAGCCCCCACGGTTAATTAATAATAATGTGAGATGGAATAGAAGAGGGTTGCTAATTAATGAAATAATTAAGGGCAAAATGATGAGGGTAGGGTCATTAAGTACCCTTTCACGCAGACAATTATCAACGTAAGGTATATTACACAAACAGGCCCCGTGAATTACAAGTTGCTAATTTATTTAATTAAAGCGTGCAATTGGAGTTGTTCACATTGAATTTGGATTCGATCAATCATAGTATCACGACGTGTAGGGTACCGAATTGTTCAGAGAGGATTAAGATCTTGTAGCACGACGAGAGCAGATAGTTTATGCCTTAATTCCAGCCCACAGCACATAAAAAATCACCATTAAGCAACTTCTAATACTTAATTAATTAAGAGATTAATTCAACAGAAACCCCAGATAAATTTATATTTGTATATATAATGTGGTCCCAATTCCAAATCTCATGTATTTTTTGGATTGGTGTTTGTCATGGGAAGATAATACAATTAATTGAAAACATTTTTATCAGATCCATAAAGGGGATCGATCATCACTACATCGTTAAGACAGGATCCTGCTAGCTAGCTTCTTGCCTCGACATTTTAATTTGCATTACTTACTTAATTATAACCATGCTAAGATAAATTAAGAAGGTTGATTGCCTGTAAGTCACATGCAAACTGATCTTTAATTTATACAGTCGAGGGTGAAAGAAAGCTGCATTTCTTTGACACTTCAAAAGCGCTTTGGAGCTTGTGTTTTAATTTTTCTTCTCATCTTTGCATATGTCGATCATTCATGGTTTTGGCAATAGTAAATTAGATATACATAGTCTATGTAATGATGCATACAAAGAGTGAAGAAGACAACACAAACCACCTTTTACCTTTTCTTTTTATTTATTTATTTATTTTTTTTATCGATTTTAATTACAA
Source organism: Khaya senegalensis (assembly GCA_032402905.1). Lineage (NCBI taxonomy): Eukaryota > Viridiplantae > Streptophyta > Magnoliopsida > Sapindales > Meliaceae > Khaya > Khaya senegalensis. Next base: position 1,614,570 of record CP135553.1, on the reverse strand, counting down.
CAGCTGCATGCAAATATGCCCATATAGCTAGTGCCCTACCTTGTTGAATTATTGTCACAGAATTTTCCTTTTAATAAATTTTATATATCTTGTTCAGGTGAAAGAAAAATAAACTATAGATAATGCAACTAAATCATGAAACTTTTGAAACATGTTGCCAAAGTAAGTAAAATGTGGCATTTGTTGAATGCTTTAAGAAGTTTTAGCCATTAATCTTTATGTCTCAAATTCTATCTTCTTCCTTATTTCATTGAGTATCCTTGTTAGCCTCAATGCAGTAATGGCGGGCCATGCATTTTTTCTTTTCATTCACCTGTTGGTAACATTTTCTTCCACTAACTCTACTAATTATCACGAGATTGGAATAAATCTAATGTGCTTGTATATATACTTCAGGATAAATCATACATATTAATCAATTAATTAATTACACTTAGGATATTTATTTTTGTTAATATTCATCCTTAAAAACATCTTTATGCTTTAATTTATGGTAATTAACAATCTATACAAGTTGTTTACGTGTATATAAATCAATCATATCACTAAGTTTATAGATAACCCTAATACTGGTATTGCTCCTCAATTACATAGCTAGCTAGCTTGTTATGGTCGATACTGCTTGTTAACATCATTCAAAGTTCAAGATTCTCTGAAAGAGAGAATAATATCCATATATCAAATTAAGTTCCACTTCTTCTTGTAGGAAATTTTCTTTTCTCAATTAAGGAAAAATAAATAGACACATATAAATATAAAAATAGCGGCTAATTAATTTTCTTGCCGACACGAATTGGGCCGACATGAAACACCATTATCATCTTCGTCGTCATCAATGTCACTGCAAATAGAAAGAAAGAAAGAAAGGTAAGAAATTGAAATGACAATGTGTATAAGAGGATACATGCACAAGAAATATGCATGGTGTGGTACTTTGGCATGTACCACCGTTCCGGACATTGTCCTTAGTTCTTGCATATCTCAAAAGCAAAAAAAATACAAACATCATGATATGCTCTCCTTCTCCATTCCATGCGCCATTACAGATAATAGATGATAACCCTAGTTTATGACAGCAGAAAAGAGTTAGTGAAGATCAATTTCAAAAAAAATTTCGCAGTCCAGCATCGATTGATGCAGAAACCCGCTAACAGAATTAAAGTTACACGGGTTTACTTCATGCAGTCTCATGGGTTTGGTGAGGTGAAGTGAAGTAATAATCTTGATCATGAATATTACATGGATTTATCCTCTGCATATGACGATGAATTATAAAATGAAACTGTTAGCTGATAACTTTGTTGCCTTTTTGACTTGCCTATTAATGTTCATGCTTTATCTTTATTTATTTATTCATTTCTTTTCTGTCACTTTCATTGAAAGTGATTTTACCCATTTGAGGAATTGGTGTTTCACCTCTTGAATTTGCTATATTTATATATTTTCATATGCTTTTCTCTTGCTTGCTTGGTTGCTTGCTGCTAATTAACTCATTGCTGTAGTGATCATGGGGCTTCTGGTACAGGGTTATCCACTTACTGTACATGAATTTTTGTCGGTAAAGTGACCCCAAAATTAAGCAAGCAACTGTTTTCACGTCTAGTCTCGACAGTAAGTCAATTCCTCCACCGGCTGCTTCATAGAAGAATCTAGAATCATTGTTGATTATGTGATATGTGCATGCCGCTTACTGGATAACAATCACATCGATCAATATATATATATATATATATCTCCAATTATTGTGTTACCACAGAAACTCGCAAGGAAAAGTTTAAAACTGGAGAAACACCATTATAGAAATAGGTAGCATTGTGGGTAAAAGGAATTGAAAATTTGAAAAATCTGGTTCATTTCCCAGCTAATTCATAATTCATGCTACATAAAATATTGGTAACAGTACTAACAGCTAGCTATATGCTAAATTAATTAGTTGACTACAGACGTTGATGCCATGCATGCACTAGCATTACAATTTTTGCAATCCCAAACACAGTTTGTGGAGAAAGGAAAAAAAAAGGCAATGAAAAAGCTGAAATGAAATCTTTCTTTCGAATGAAAAAGCAAAGATGTAGATGGCATAGAGAATCTAACAGGGCAACTGGTCTGGCCATGCCATTATATATATTCTAGCTGGGCAAATCAGCTTCCAGGCTTTGGTGTTGGTGGTGTTAACTGTGTGATAAAGATCAAGCATGCAACTTTATACAATATCATTAGTACAAGAATTCTAATTAATTAATCGAGGCTTAGATTATAATCATGTTTGTGGTGCATAGCACAACATATATACATGATAAGTATTTTATATAATATTATATACAAATAATTAATAATAAAAAAAAGTTGTGCCAGCACTTGTGTTGAATGGCTACATGGCCTACCATGAAGACCTTATAAGACCTTATAAGGAATTCTTACCAAATAGGGAAAAAGAAACACATTTAACAAAAGCATGATTGGGTCTTTGCCCAAAGTTTATTAAATAATTTTTAGTCATTGGGATACAAAACATAAAGAGGGTAGCATACCATAGAAAGCAAATGGGTGACTTGGGTATGGCCACAAACCACATGGTAGTACAAATAAAATGAGTTTGTCGGTTCACTTTTAAGGGCTTAGATTGAAAGACTTAGTGATATGTTACATGTTGTGTCTCGAGGCACAAACATTTTGATTATGGCTAGCATGTAGCTAGGTGGGAAGAGGATAGACATTAATCGAGTTAAGGGTCGATTAAGTTTAAATAATAATAATAATAATAATAATAACAACAACAACAACAACAACAACAACAATAACATGACAAGATGGATCAAAAAGGAAGAAATTAATAATAATAATAATAATTTGAGCAAAAGATAATAAAGATGACTTTTTAGTGATTCCAAAGCAAAAATGCAATTAATTCTCCATCGTTAAGTTAGCATTTAGGTGATAGATTCCTCTTTTAATTGTAATTGTAGTTGTTGGTTTAGTCTTCCTAGCAATCAAAAAGCAAATGCATCGAGGATCGATTAATGTTGAGAGTTAATGTCCAATCGATCCAATCAAAGCCATCAATTTGCATAGGTAAAATCTTTCAGCCCATCGTTTCATGTCGCCAGATGGGCTAACCTGTGGGTCCTTTATTTTTTTTTCCTTGCGAACTCCTGCTTGACCACAAGCAAGTACTCAACACTTGAAAAGCATTTCTCTTTTTAGATTATCATTGCAGTCATTTGCATTTGTAGGGGCATACTTGCAGCACACTTTCTTATGCTTCTCCCTCTCTCTCTCTCTATCCTCTTTTTATTTTTTGGTTTTTCAAACTTCTCATTTTGTTTTTTGGAAACAAAATGGGGTGACAAAGAGATAGATTTTAGTTTTCAGCAGCTATTCAGACCAAGAAAGGTGGGGAACATATTCATATGGCAGTTGAAAATAATAATAATATGAGTAAATATGCAGATAGATTGCATGAATGTGTTCCTCACTTCACTTTGAAAAAAAGAAAAGATTAGAGATTGGCCAATTTGCCAATATCCACAATTTCAAGAACAACTTGTTGTGGACCATATATATTCTAAAGAAATGCTTCTTTGTCTAGATAGTGCTATGGAAAATGGAGATATATGCAATTCTTTTATTAGATTGTCTACTATATTTGTTGTGTGAGGTGGTGTTGAAAGATAGACAGATGGGGGGAGGAGGGGAGTTTGGAAAATGGAAAGGGTCAATAGCAATTAAATTGCAAATGCTTGGAAAAAGGAAGGTGGTGTGATATGTCCCCTTGAAAATTGATCCATGAAGAATGGAAAAGGAAATCGAAGCATTATGTTTTGTTTAAATATCAAATTTGGCCCCCCTTTCCTTCTCTTCTTCTAATGAAAAGGAGGTGGAAGAATGAATGAACATAAGAACAACTGAGTAATGCCCAGCCCCCACATTTTTACATTTCTTCTCTTTAAAATAAGTTACATTGTATCTGCAATCCTACATTTATGATGCTAGGTATTGGTTAGGAGTATCTAGACACGACCAACAATAGCTTGCAACTTTTTTTTTTCCCCTTTCAACACTTTCAATGATTATTAAGTATCTTCTACGTTCCAAAAGAATATGTAATTGCATTGATGCATCAAGAAGAATAAATTTGTCATTTTGTTGGTATTTGAATGC